>JAJONR010004869.1:0-35473 GCA_029582245.1 Solanum etuberosum | reverse complement strand
GCAAGCTCTTGAAATGATCTTAGGCAACGATTTTGAAGAGTGAAACAATTTGACAATATACCTCTTTTGTGGCCAACCTTGTGAGATGTGTGAACCTTACTTGAACCCCATTTGAGCCTTGTCCTTTTCTTGGAAGAAACTTGATGCAATTATGACCCCTCTTTATCCATTCACCCATAATCCTCATGAAGTGTGGTTTGTTTGAATAGCCAACTTAGGCCAAAAGCCTAAGTTGGGGATGTGGTGAAAAGAGAAGGTAAATCAAGAAGTATGATAAAATTCCCCTTTGAGCCAATTGTCTTGAAAAAGATGGAACCCCTCCATATATAAAAAAAAAGAGAATAGAAAGAAAAAGAAAAGGAATGAAAAAGTTGTGAAATAAAGTTGTGAAAGTGCAAAAGAAATGAGGTGTACGGAAAGTTGAATCATGGGGTGAATTTTGAGCATGAATAAAATTGCTGGAAAAAAAAGGAAGAAAAGTGATGTTCAGACCACATTTCATGAGGGTAGCAGCCACTGAGCCTAAATTATCATACCTTCAGACTCAGCCCCGTTACAAGACTTGAAAAGACCTTTTTTCATCTTGAGTAAGCCGAAACAATTGTTGATTGGAAAATAAGGGCAAACCTATGAGTGAAGTGATGCATGTGTTCATCTTTGTGAGTGTGAGCATTGTATGTGATTCCGAAGCTATAAATTGTTGAAGAATTGTGTGTGAATATGGAATCATCTTTGTTGTGAGGGCATTTGAGTACCTCTGTTGAGCTTGAACTTGCATTTGAAGCAAGTACTGTGAACTTGAGAATCTTTGATAATGGTGAGTCACAATTTGAATCTTTGAGTGCACAATTAATCCTTGCATGAGTAAGTTGAGTCTTGTTGTGTGCATTCATGATTGAGTCTTATGTAGCACTGTTTGAGACATCCCTTTTGAACTTCTGAACTTGAGTTTTACTTGAGGACAAACAAAAGTTTAAGTTGGGGTGTTGATGATCCAAGGTTTGGACTCATTTAGGGCTTTGTTTATATAGATTTAGTGTCCTCAAATGCTTATTTTGTGCCAATAACTGATGTTAAATCCTTGAGTTTACAGGAATAGGGATTGAGGAACAAAGCAAGGACACCAACTTATAAAAAGGAACAAAATGAGCTGAAATAATGAAGAAATGCAAGCCTGGTGATCGCCAAGTTCACTTGGCGAATCGCCGAATGGCTATATGACTGTCCAAAGTTCCAGTGTGCCAAGCCCTGAGGGAACAAACCAAGTCAGTGAGAGAAGGGAACAGTCGGCGGATCGCCGAGTAGTTCTGCGATGCAGTGCTAGATCGCCCAAAGTTACAGACCTTGACGATGCTGAATGCCAAGGCAGAAGGGCGATGGAAGTGACCAAAGGGTGGCTCGCCGAGTGGGTCGACGAGCCCGACTGACTTCACCGAATGAGCTTTCGTAGTTTATTTTCGGCGACTATAAATACGTTTTTGAACATTTTAGTTTGTATCAATTTTCATATCTATCATCAATCTTTTTATCAATTACTCTGGAGAACAGTTTTTCTCTAGTTTTTCCCTTAGCTTTGAAGGATTGAAGAAATTCACTTTTGAGAAATTGGAAGTGCATCTTTGAGATTCATCAATTTGGACCATTGTAAAGACGAAATCACTCTGACCAGTTGATGGAAACTCAATTTGGTAACTGTTTTTATCTTTTTATAATGTCTAGCTAAAACCCCAATTCTTGGGGTGTGATTATGTGATTATGGACTAATTTAGCTTATGGGTATTGCTAATTGTTAGTTTAAATGCTATTTAAAAGTGAGTTCAATCATTTGTTGTGGTTTAATTTAAGAATCGCAGTTTCAAATGCAGTTCTACCTTTGTGTTATTGACTTGCTCGAGAGAGAGGTTTTAAAACTAAGATTTTTGATTGATGGTCTGTGGGTATTGGGTTGACCTGGGTTCAGCTCGAGAGAGTGAATCCTAAACCTTTTTCCACACATTCAGCTAGAGAGAGTGAATGGACTAAGGTGTGGGTTGTTCTTAATTTGCATGCTTGTTGATGTTCGAGAGAAATCAACTTGATTCGGCGTAAATTGTTCGAGAGAAAGTTTACCTCCTTTCTAGCCTAGCTTACTCACTAATATTTAGCTATTTTCTAATAGTTGCAATTACCCGTATGTCTACATTAACCTATAATCAATCACATCCCAAGAACCCGCCTAATTATTATAAATTCGTATTGTTTGTGACTGCTGTTTGTAGTCAAAAATCAAAACCAAAACCCCCATTTGACATTCGGGTGACCCCCTGATTTGCATGATGTTTTTACTCAATAATTTTTATTCCTATGACTGATTTGACCGCATTCTTACTTCCCAATTGTATCTGAACCACGTACCACTCCCTGTGGGATTCGACCCCAACTTATTTAGTTGGGTTTTATACTGATTAACGACCGTTGATGCTTAGAATTGGATGAAGTGTCTTTGAAACGTTATTAATCAAACTACAATCATCAATTGAAATCTTTGATTCTAAAACCTCTTTCTCAAGCAAGATCAAAATTTTAAATTTGAATTGCATTGGCAACTACAATTCTTATGACAACTAATATATCAATTAAACCCACTTCAATTAAGCATTTAAGTCAGTAAATGACAATACCCATAAGCTAATTCAACCCATAGTCACATGATCACACCCCAAGAATTGGGGTTTTAGCTAAACATCATAAAAAGGTAAAAACAATTACCAACTAGATTAGCAATCATCTGGGTAAGAATCTCCAAGCCTTTACAATGCTCCAAAGTGATTAGGTTCAAAAACCCAATTCTGAATCCTCACAATTAAGCTTAGAAATCCTCAAAGTTTACAATAAGAAGTGAAAAACTAAAACAAAAATCTAACTCTAAAACATGGGGATCAGAACTCCTCAATTTTCCTTTTGAATTCCAATTTATAGTTGCCCACGTTTTTGCGTGAAAGTCCATTCGGTGGAATAAGTTGCGCCTCGCCGAGGGGTTCGGTGATCCGCCCTTTGCTCCCTTCCATCGCCATTTTGTATTGGTCAGCAGCCTCCCAGATCCTGTATATTTGGGCGATAAAAGTTGCCATCGTGGATTCATTCGGTGATTCGCCGACTGCCCATTTATGTTGCAAACTTGGTTCTTCCGCAAGGCTGGCACGTTGGAACTTTGGGCGAGCTAAAGAGCCACTCGGCGGTTCGCCGAGTGGTTTTGGCGATCACCAAGATCGCTTTTCTTCACTTCTTCATCTTGTTAGTTCCTTTTTGTCCGGTAGTGTCCTTGCCTTGCTCCTTAGCCTGTAATGCTGCAAATAAACACTGTAACTTCAGTTTAGAGCATAAATTAGACATTTGAGGACACTTATACTATCAAAACAACACCCTAAATGAGTCAAAATCTAGGACTCATCAACACCCTCAACTTAAACTTTTGCTTGTCCTCAAGTAAAATTCATGATCAATCAGTTCAACAAGGATGTCTACAAACAGTGATGCATAAGACTCAACATAAATGCACACAACAAGGTTCAAACTACTTATACAATGATCAATTATGCACTCAAAGTTTCAAATTGTGACTCACCGTCATCAAGTGTACTCAAGCTCACAATGCTTGCTTCAAATGCAAGTTCAAGCTTAACAAAGGTATTCAAATGCCCTCACAATAAAGATGATTCAATATTCACACAAAATCTCTGAACAATTTAAGATTCTGGAATCACATACAACTCTCACACTCACAAAGATGAACACATGCATGACTCCACCCATAGACTTTCCCTTATTTTCCTATCAACATTCGTTTCAGCTCACTCAAGATCACAAAGGTCTTTTTAAGGTTGTAACGGAGCTGAGTGTAAAGGTGTGGTCATTTAGGCTTAGTGGCTTCTACCTTCATGAAGTATGGTCTAAAAATCACTTTCTCCTTCTCTTTCTCATTCAAGTATGATCATAATCTACCCTATTATTCAACTAGGCATGATTCACCGGATACCCATTTCTTTTGCTATTTTCACAACTTTATTTCACAACTTTTTCTCTTTTTCAGTCGTTTTCTTTCCTTTCTTCTTCCCTTTTTTCTCTTTTTTTATTTTTTTTATGGAGGGGTTCCATCTTTTTCAAAATAATTCATCAAAGGGGGAATTCTTCACACTTCTTGACTTCCCTTATTTTTCACCAAACCCCCAACTTAGGCGTTTGGCCTAACTTGGCTATTCAAACAAACCAAAACTTCATGAAGGTTATGGGTGATTTTATAAAGAGGTCAAAGTTGGTCAAGTCTCTTCCAAGAAAAGGATAGACTCAAAGGGTGCCAAGCAAGGTTCACACAGCTCCCAAGGTTGGCCACATAGAGGTATATTATCAAGTTGGTTTACTCTTCAAAAATTCTTGCCTAAGATCAGTTCAATTGCTTGCTTCACGCAATCAATCGGACCAACGGGGCAAAATCTAGGTGTCATCAAGCACAATGTTCAAGACAACCTCACCACACAAGGCATTGATACAATTATCAAACAAGACTTCACACTTTCTAGCTAGCGTGCAATGTTCATCACAAGAGATTTCATCAACAATCGGCTAGTCACAACAAGATGCTCAAAGTTCACATATTGCCTATGTAACTTCGTTTGCCTCATCGTAGCTGTACATTCATTTTTTTCAATTCAGAGCACTATTCAAGTCATCGGTATTGACCACAACCGACACTCAAATTTACATAAGAACAACCACAATCCCACATAAGAGGTGGCAAAATTTTTAAATTTGGTTCAAAACCGCTTTCATATCAAAACAATGGGCCATAAGTTCTCAACAACAACAATATACATAAAAACCAAAAAGCTCCAATATTCAGATCACAAAAACACAGTATTTCACAAAATAACACAAATGAGGTAGGTATGGAAATACCTCACCCCACAAACAAAAAAAATGTAGTTGCCCTCAAATGCAAATACAACAAAAACAGTCTAAAAAGTAACAAAGAGCGTGGTAAAAATAAGCATCCTGCCAGGCATGGCCTTGGGTGAAGTCTGCATAACAGTAACTCCATCTGTCGGGGCATTAGTGCCCGGTATCAAACATCATTGGCTCCACTGGACCCTACCATCGAAATATCCTGAATCGATGCCTGTCTCACAGTCTGGAACATAGCACCCTCCAAATCATCTAAATCTCCATACAGTGTCTCCTCCCGCTCACCAAGCTGCTCCTCATCCATCTCAGCCTCAGAATCAGCATCAGCGTCATCAGCTCTAGTCTCGTCTCCGGTCATAGTGGCCGGAGGCACATCAGAACAAGCTGGAATGTGTGTGCTCGGGACATTTGGGATCTTCACAGTTCCAAAGAATATGGAAAAATCGGTGGACGTCAGCTTATCCACATCTCTACGGAGTCCAACAAGATCGTCCATCAAGGTTGTCACCGCACAGTAGCGCCCTATCCTCTCTCACACACCTCCACTCTCTCAGTAAGAGCATCAATCGTAGCTCTGAGGGGTGTCAAAGTTTAACACCCCAAATTTGAAACGAGGCAAATAACAACTTTTGGAAAAAAATTACAGGTGCCAGCCACGGAGGCCAACTATGGCCCGTGGGTTGAACCACGGACTGTAGGTGGGTCCGTGGGTTGGCCACCCTGCCTAGAAAATTTAGACCAAGAACCACGGCTCGACCTACAGACCGTAGGTCAGACTAAATTTTGAGGCGCATTGATAAAGTTGACTATGAGTTAGATTTGCCAAGTGAGTTAGCTTCGGTGCATTCGGTGTTTCATGTCTCTATGCTTAAAAAGTATGTTGGAGATCCGGCATTCATAATCCCCTTAGAAGGGTTGGGGGTTGATGAGAGTCTTTCATATGAGGAAGTTCCGGTAGAGATTCTAGACCGGTAAGTCAAGAGATTGAGAAACAAGGAAATAGCTTTCGTGAAGGTTTTATGGAGGAACCAACTAGTTGAGGGTGCTACTTGGGAGGCCGAGGCCGATATGAAGTCCCGCTATCCTCATATTTTTCCTTCTACTCCTATTCTAGCTTGAGGTAAATAGTTCCTCTTGAGTTTTTCTTGTTTTGGGAAGTTATGTGTGTTATATGAGTTTTTCCACAATTTCCCTATCTTATGCATGTTCATGAGAAAATTTATGTTTAGCAAGAAAATGAATTTACATGATTGATTTTTCCTCATGTTGTTGTGCATTGAGTAAGAGTTGCCTATACGCTTCATGAGATGAATTGTTGAACATGCTTTAATTATGCTTCTTGAGAGTAAATTGCATAAAGGCTCCATGAGATGGTGTTGAGTATGCTTTTAGCTTGGTTAAGGTAATTCCTCCTAAGAACATGAAATGTGTTGAGGTTTCATGCATAATGGGTTGTTAGATATAGTTGCTACTTCCTTGTGATGCATTGAGTAAATTTGAGTTGGAGTTGAAGTTTCCTCCTTTGTATTGTGCATTGTTTCGATGTTGCATGCATGATGGGTTGCTAGACTTGAGTCTTTACTTTCATAAGGTGTCTAGATCATCTTTCAAGGACGAATGTTCCCAAGGGGGAGATATTGTAACACCCCGGATTTGAAACGAGGTAAATAACAACTTTTGGAAAAAATTACAGGTGCCAGCCACGGAGGCCAACCACGGCCCGTGGGTTGAACCACAGACCGTAGGTGGGTCCGTGGGTTGGCCACCCTGCCCAAAAAATTTAGACCAAGAACCATGGCTCGACCTACGCACCGTAGGTCAGACCAGGTCCGTGGTCAGGGTCCGTGGTTTGAGGCCTAATATTTCAAGTTTCTGACACTGTAGGTCAGATCAAGGTCCGTCGACTGGGTCTGTGGTTGGTAGGTCGGTGGGCTATGTGGCAGTTATTTCAGGGGCAGTTGGGTCTTTTCTAGTTTTAATCCAACTTAGTGAGGTTGTTTTGCCTAAAACTAGGGTCACTATATAAGCCTTTTTAACTCTTAAACTCACCCAATTAAGTCATATTTCCTAAAACACAAATAAATTCCCAAAGTTTATCCCCTCTAAAATATTCTCTCTCTAGAACTTGAAGAAGATGAAGAAGAAGAAGAAGGAGATTCAACTAGGGTTCAACAAGTAAGGTTCTTCACACAAAATTCATTGGGCTTTGTTGATTAAGGTATGGTAGCTTTCATCCATGGATAGATTTCATCCATGGAGTCCCTTCAAAATCCCAATTTCAAAGATAGAAATCCCCAAATGTTAGGGTTTGATTCCAAAGTCATGGGTTCCTTTCAAAATTGATTCTAATTTATGAATTATGTTATAGAAAGCATGAATTAATGATTTCCTATGGTTTTTATGATGTATTCCCCAAGAACCCATGTAATTCCCATATTTCTCAAAGTTGATTATATGATGTGGGTCTTTGTTGATGAAAGAAAAGTTTTATGAATTAATGCATGAGGTAATAGGATCACTTGAATTATAATGATATCCATGTCTAATGCTAGAAATTCTAGATGTGATGATTGAAAGAAATTTTTGAACCTCAGGGAGGTAAAGTATGAGATTATGCATTTTCTATGAAAAATATGCAATTGTATTGATAATGCTTTGAGAGTAAAGTATCCATGTTGTTGTTGTTGTTATTGTTGTGTTTCTAAAACGACATTCTCATACACACACCTAAGCATGAGTAATAAAGTTTCTAATGCTGAAAGGCTTTCTCACCTAATTGAATCTAAAAGCAAGTAATCATGGATGGTGAAAGGTTTTCTCACGCATGATCTAAAGATTTATCTTAATTGATGTAACTTGAATCGGTAGGCCAATGGCACCCTTTCATGAGGAACTAAAAGAGACATTCTAGTGATATACCTTGAATCGGTAGGCCAAAGGTGCCCTTTCATGAGTAATGGAGTTGAGTCAAGACTTAATAACTACTCCATGGGAATTAAATGCTTAGCACTGAGTGGATATTGTATGAGATGGAAGCTCCCCCGTAGTAAGGCTGGGTTTCTAGAAGCAATCTCTTGAGATGGAAACTCCCCCGTAGTAAGGTCGGGTTTCTAGTAAGAATCTCCTTATCCCATAAACTATGTGCCCTCATATGTTATTAGCTAGTGGATCCACCTAAGCTAAGATTTATCGGTTCTACCTTAGGCAAGTAGACCAACCCTTTTCAGTGAGGGAGTCACCGGATTCCATGTTAAGCTCACATGGTCTCATGTCGGTTAAGGCTAATTTCCCACAATAACAAGAAGTTTAATATTGAACTAAGGCTTGCTTAGAGAGGCATCCCGTAGTGTTCAAAGTAATCATGAACTAAGGCATGCCTAAAGAAGTATCCCGTAAGTGTTCTAAGTCTTAAAAAGATAATGCTAGCTTGCATTCAAGATGATGTTTTGAGTTATATTTTCCAACTATCTCCATGATGATGTTTAAATTTAGTAAAGTGCCTGCTTTCAAATGAAATGTCCCTTTTAGCAAGTTTTCAATATTTTTATGCATGGCTATCATATTAGTGCATTTTTGTACTAACGCCTACTTTTGCCTACATTTTTTCCAAGTGTATGGTCCGGCTCTCAAGGTGGTAATTCTCATGGCTAGAGCTTTGGATTGATTGTGTTCCTGAGCTTGGTGAGTCCTCATGATTCGAGGACGGCCTTCTTATGTTGTAGTTTCATTTATGTACTTTCCATTTTGGACATGTTGTATGGGCTAGGCCTTATTTCATTCACTATTGTAATAGATGGCTATATTGAGACAAGGTATCTAAACTTCCACTTTCCTTTATGAAAAATGTTGACACTTGAAATGTGTTTTCTCTCATTATTCTATTTGCTTATGTTATGAGGACTAAGAGACTTGTGTGGAGTCCTTAGGGATTCTATACGCCGTGTCACATCTAGGGGGTACCCCTGCGTCGTGACAAACTTGGTAATCAGAGCACCAGCTAAAGAATGATTCTAGAATTATGTCTCATAAGCCACGTCTAGTAAAGTCTTGTGCATTAGTGTGAAGCACGCCATATTTATGGATGAGAAGCTATAATATGTTTAGGAAATTTCACTTCTTTCATTAATGTTAAGTCGTGCGATAGAATTTAACTCTATAAAGTCTTTCTCCTAATCCTTACTCGATGGTTTACAGGATATGACTATCGAAGGGCTTTCGCTCGAAGGAATGAGGAAGACAATGTGAATCAAAGAGCTACTCCTCAAGCTCCTCAAGCTCCGGTTGATCCTTTGGCTGAGAATATGACAAATGAGGATGTTAGGTCGGCTTTCCAAATGTTGGCTCAAGCCTTGGCGGCACAAGCCAATAGAAAGGTGGTTGCTCCCATGAACCCTAATGTGAACTCGGCAACTTCAAGAGTGAGGGACTTTGCAAGGATGAACCCTTCGGAATTTTATGGCTCCAAACTTGAGGAAGATCCTCAAGAATTTATTGATGAGGTCTATAAGGTACTTGCTATTATGGGGGTGAGTCCGGTAGAGAAGGTGGAGTTGGCCGCTTACCAATTGAAGGTTGTTGCTCAAGTATGGTATAATCAATGGAAGGAGGGGAGGCTGGTAGGAGCGGGTCCCGTTGAGTGGGAAGTGTTTAAATCGGCGTTTCTTGATAGGTTCTTTCCCCTTGAGATGAGGGAAGAAAAGGTGCAAGAGTTCATTAACCTTCGTCAAGGAAGTATGAGTGTGAGGGAGTATGCTCTAAAGTTCACCCAACTATCCAAGTACGCTCCAACTATGGTGGCGTATCCTAGGGCTAATATGAGTAAATTTGTGACAGGCGTCTCCAACATAGTAGAGAAAGAATGCCGAACAAAAATTCTTATTCATGATATGGATATCTCACGTCTTATGGTGCATTCCCAACAAATCGAGGATTCAAAGCTCAAGGAAAAGAATAGAGAGGTAAAGAGGGCTAGGACCGGTGATGGTAACTTCTGCAATACAAGGTCCGATGGGCGAGGTCGGCCAAGGTTTAGACAAAGGTTTTCCAACCAAGGCGCTTCTAATGCTCCTTCCAAGTTCTCTAGAGATAGGGTGACAAACCCCAAGCCTCAAGGAGGTAATGGTAGTGGATCTTCGTTTTCTTGGCCTAATTGTACCAAGTTTGGGAGGAGGCACGATGGAAAGTATCTAGCCAACATGATGGTTGCTATGGTTGTGGTAAGAGTGGTCACCAAATGAGAGATTGCCCAATGCTTACGGCTAAGGGAAGAGAGGGCAAGAAAGCTACTCCTAGCGGTTCCAACTCCAATGCTCCCAATAAAAACCATTTCTATGCTCTCAAAAACCTAGGTGAACAAGAAAATTCTCCGGACGTGGTAACCGGTATGTTAAAAGTTTTCCATATAGATGTGTATGCTTTGTTAGACCCCGGTGCTACATTGTCTTTTGTGATGCCATATGTGGCAATGAGATTTGATGTGCTCCCTGATGTGCTGTTAGAACCTTTTTCTGTCTCTACCCCTATTGGTGATTCTGTGGTGGCTAAGAGGGTTCAAGAAGTTGCCCCATTTTCCTATCCCACAGAGTTAATCTTGTTGATTTGGTAGAGCTTGACATGTTAGATTTCAATGTTATACTTGGTATGGATTGGCTACACTCTTGTTATGCATCGATTGATTGTAGAACTCGTGTAGTCAAGTTTCAGTTACCGAATGAACCTGTCCTTGAGTGGAAGGGGGGAAATTATGTGCCTAAGGGTCAGTTCGTCTCATGTCTTAAAGCTTGAAAGATGATCTCTAAGGGTTGCATTTACCATCTTTTAGGGTGTGGGATGTAGATTCTGAAACCCCTACTCTTGAGTCGGTCCCCGTTGTAAATGAGTTTCCGAAAGTGTTCCCAGAGGATCTACCCGGTATTCCTCCGAGTGGGAGATAGACTTAGGTATTGACCTTCTCCCAGATACGCAACCTATCTCAATTCCTCCTTATAGAATGGTGTAACACCCCAAAAATTAGTAGTTTATACTAGAGCTTAACTTGAGGGTTAGAGTCATGGATGTAACTCCCTGTACTCCAAATAGAGGGTTTCGTGTTAGAACGTCAAGGTACCACCCCTTTAGGACCAACTATGGTCCCTTGAGGAGGACCCCTAGAAAATTTCTCAGAACAGTGACCACGGCAGGACCCATGCCCCGTGTGTGGGTCCACGCCCCGTAGGTCGAGGGTCCGTGGATTGGGCAAAAGCCCCAGTCTCCAACCCACAATTGACCAGAATGGACCGTAGGTCCATCCACGGTTTGTCATCGTGGTCTCGTGGGTGGACAAATGGGGCAGTTTTGGTGGTTAAGTCTAGGGGTATTTTGGGTCTTTCCGGTTTTAATTAGGATTAAGTGGTGTCGTTTTACCCTAATCTAAACCACCTATATAAGGATTTTAGACCCCTAAATTAAGTCATTCAACTCATTATTTCTAAAACCTAAATCAATTCCAAAAACTTTATCCTCTCAAAATATTCTCTCTCTAGAACTTGAAGAAGAAGAACAAGAAGGAAGTTGGAGCTAGGGTTCAAGGAGCAAGGTTTTTCACAATATATTCTTTGGGCATTGTTGATTACGTTATGGATAGCCTTCATCCATGGAGCCCCTTCAAAATCCCAATTTCAAAGATAGAAATTCCCAAAAGTTAGGGTTTTATTCCAAAATCATGGATTCCTTTCAAATTCATTTTTAATGATTGAATGATGTCACATTATGTATAAATTGATTATTTCCTATGGCTTTATGTTGAATTCCATAAGAATCCATGAAATCCCCACATTTCTCAATTGTGATCTTATGATGTAGGTCTTTGTTGATGAAAGAAGAATGCTTTGAGAGTATGCATGTAGTTATTGGGTTGATTGAATTATGATGATATCCATGTCTAATGTAGTGAACTCTAGATGTGTTGATTGAATATGAGCTTGAACCTTGAAAGGGTAAAGTATGAGAATTATGCATGTCTTTATGGAATCTATGTATATGCTTTAAGAATCATTTGAGAGTAAAGTGCCAATGATATGATGTAGTTATTGTGTTGTTGAAATGACATTCTCACATACACACTTATGCATGAATATGATATGATGTGAAATGTTTTCTCATAATATGAAGATTCTAAGGTTGAAAAGCTTTCTCATCTATTGAATCTATATGTAGACATGGACGGTGAAAGGTTATTTTAACGCATGATCTAAGAGCTATCCTATGAAATATGTTGGATTGAGTTTCAAGACATTCTTCCATAAATATGAATTAAGTCAAGACTTAATATGTACTCTGTGGGAATCAAAGCTTAGCACCGAGTGGATATTATATATGAGATTAAAGCTTTTATGCTAGTTGAGTCCGGATCCCAAATGGGTTCCTTTTACGCTAGTTATGTCCAGGTTCCCAAAGTATATCTTATGTGATGGAAACCTTCTACGCTAGTTGAGTCCGGGTTTCTAGTAGCAATCTCCTTTTCCCATAAACTTTGTGCCCCCGTAGGTTATTAGCTAGTGAATCCACCTAAGCTAAGAGTATGGTTCTACCTTAGGCAAGTAGGACACCCCTTTTCAGTGTGGGCAACACTGGGGGATCATGTATAGCTCACATGGTCTCATGTCGGTTAAGGCTTATTCCCAGAACAACAACAAGAAAAAGAATATGAATTATGAACTATGGTTACTCAATAAACTTTGTATATGAGTCCTCAAAGGCTTTTATGATGATGATGATTATGTTGACTACGCTTTTATGACTTATGCTCTATAAACTCTCAAATCATGTTTAAATTGATAAATTGCATACTTTCAAATGAAATGTC
The DNA here is from genome assembly GCA_029582245.1 of Solanum etuberosum. Lineage (NCBI taxonomy): Eukaryota > Viridiplantae > Streptophyta > Magnoliopsida > Solanales > Solanaceae > Solanum > Solanum etuberosum. The sequence goes on along the minus strand of JAJONR010004869.1, from coordinate 22,692 downwards.
CCTTTTTAGCATATTTTTAATGTTTTATCCATGGCTATCATACTTAGTGTATTTTTATACTAACGCCTACTTTTCCTACATTTTTCCCAAGTGTAGGGTTCGGTTCTGGAGGTGATCATCCTAGTGGCTAAAACTTGGACTTGCATATCTTCCTAGCTTGTTGGTGAGTCCTCATGGTTCGAGAATGGCTTATCCCCACATTGTAGTTTCGTTTCTTGTATTTTCCTTTTGGACTATGTTGTCTGAGCTAGGCCCTATTTCATTTGAATATTATAATAAATAGCTATGTTGAGACTTAGAGTCTAGACTTCCGCTTTATTTCTATGAAAATTTATACTTGAGCTACGTTTTTACTCTTATTATTATATTGCTTATGTTATGATATGCTAAGTGGCTTTTATGGAGTCCTTCGGGGTTCTATACGCCATGTTACATCTAGGGTGTACCCCTGGGTCATTACAAACTTGGTAATTAGAGCACAAGGTTTAGAATGATTATAGGATGATGTCTCATAAGCCATGTCTAGTAGAGTCTTGTTCATGAGTGTGAAGCGTGCCACATTTATGAATAAGAAGCTATAAGATGTTTAGGAAATTCCACTTTTTCATTACTCTTAAGTCGTGCGATATAGTTTAACTCTATAAGGTCTTTCTCCTAATCCTTATTCGTTGGTCTACAGGATATGACTACCCGAAGGGCATTCGCAAGAAGGATTGAGGAAGACAATGTGAATGAAGGAGCTCCTCCTCAAGCTCCTCCTCAAGCTCCTCAAGATCAGGTTGATCCTCTAGTCGAGAATGTTACTCATGCGGAGTTTAGGGTGACTCTTCATGTTTTGTATCAAGCCGTGAAGGCTCAAGCCAATAGAGAGGTGATTGCTCCCGTGAACCCTAATATGAATTTCGTGGCTTCAAGAGTAACGGACTTTGAAAGGATGAACCCTTCCGAATTTTATGGCTCCAAAGTGGAGGAGGATCCTAAGGGGTTTATCGACGAGGTTTATAAGGTACTTGATATCCTGGGAGTGACTTCGGTAGAGAAAGCGGAGTTAGCCACTTACCCATTGAAAGATATTGCTCAAGTGTGGTATGATCAATGGAAGGAAGGAAGGCTGGTAGGAGTGGGCCCCGTAGAGTGGGAAGTGTTTAAATCTGTGTTTCTTGATAGGTTCTTTCCCCTAGAGTTGAGGGAGGCTAAAATGCAAGAGTTCATTAACCTTCGTCAAGGAAGTATGAGTGTGAAGGAGTATTCTCTAAAGTTCACCCAACTATCCAAGTATGCTCCAACTATAGTGGCGTATTCGAGGGCCAAGATGAATAAGTTTGTGATGGGAATGTCCGACATGGTCGAAAAAGAATGTCGTACGGCAATGCTAATCAGTGATATAAATATCTCACATCTTATGGTGCACGCCCAACAAATTGAGGAGTCAAAACTCAAGGAAAAGAATAGAGAGGTGAAAAGAGCTAGGACTGGTGATGGGAACTTCTCCAATACTAAGTCTGATGGACAAGGTCGACCAAGGTTTAGACAAAGGTTTTCTAACCAAGGTTCCTCTAGTGCTCCTCTAAGGGTAAACAAGGATAGGGTGTCCAACCTTAAACCTCAAGGAGGTAATGGTAGTGGTTCGTATTTGACTAAGTTTACTTGTGCAAAGTGTGGAAGGAAGCATGATAGTAAGTGCCTAGTTAGCACAGATGGTTGCGTTAATTGTGGAAAGAGTGGTCACAAGATGAGATATTATCCAATGCTTAAGACTCAAGGAAGAAAGGGCAAGCAAGCTCCTCCTAGCAGTTCAAACTCCAATGCTCCCAAGCAAAACCACTTCTATGCTCTTCAAAACTGAGGTTAACAAGAGAATTCTCCGGATGTGGTCATTGGTATGTTTAAAGTTTTCCATATAGATGTGTATGCTTTGTTAAACCTCGGCGCTACATTGTCTTTTGTGAGGCCATATGTGGCAATGAGATTTGATATGCTTCCCGATGTGTTGTTAGAACCTTTTTCGGTCTCTACTTCTGTTGGTGATTTTGTGGTGGCTAAGAGGGTTTAAAGAAGGTGCCCCCTTTCCCTATCCCATAGATTTACTTTTGTTGATTTGGTAGAACTTGACATGCTATATTTTGATCTTATACTTGGTATGGATTGGCTGCACTCCTGTTATGCGTCCATTGATTGTAGAACTTGGGTAGTCAAGTTTCAGTTCCCGAACGAGCCTATCCTTCAGTGGAAGGGGCAAAATTCTATGCCTAAGGGTCAGTTTATCTCATGTTTGAAGACTAGAAAGATGATCTCCAAGGGTTGCATTTACCATCTTGTTAGGGTGAAGGATGTAGATTCCGAGATCCCTACTCTTGTGTCGGTCCCCATTGTAAATGAGTTTCTGGAAGTATTCCCGAAGGATCTACCCGGTATTCCTCCCGAGCGGGAAATAGACTTCGGTATTTACCTTCTTCCATATATGTAACCTATCTCAATTCCTCCATATAGAATTGCCCCGGCTGAGTTAAAGGATATGAAAGAATAGTTAAAAGACTTATTGGATAAGGGCTTCATTCGACCAAGTATCTCTCCATGGGGTGCTCCCGTGTTGTTTGTTAGAAGGAAAGATGGGTCTCTTCGTTTGTGCATCGATTATCGTCAATTGAACAAAGTGACCATTAAGAACAAGTATCCTCTTCCAAGGATAGATGATTTGTTTGATCAATTGCAAGGGGCAAGTTACTTCTCAAAAATTGACCTTAGATCGGGTTATCACCAATTAAGGATGAGGGGTGAAGATATTCCAAAGACGTCTTTTATAACCCGATATGGTCATTATGAGTTTTGGGTTATCTCGTTTGGATTAACTAATGCTCCGGCGGTGTTTATGGACCTGATGAATAGGGTGTTTAGACAATACCTTGATATACTTTTGATTGTGTTCATTGATGACATTTTGATCTATTCGAGGAGTGAGAATGAGCATGTTGACCATTTGAGAATTGTATTGCAAGTTCTTAAGGACCATCATGTTTTCGCAAAGTTTAGCAAGTGTGAATTTTGGCTAAGGTTTGTAGCATTCCTTGGGCATATTGTGTCAAGTAGGGGTATTGAGGTGGATCCTAAGAAGACGGATGCGGTCAAGAGTTGGCCAATACCTCTAACTCCTTCGGACATTACAAGATTTTTGGGTATGGCCGGTTATTATAGAAGATTTGTGAAGGGTTTTTCCTCCATTGCCTCTCCGATGAGGGCTTTGACTCAAAAGAAGGCTAAGTTCATTTGGTCGGAAGCTTGTGAGAAGAGTTTCCAAGAGTTGAAAGATAGACTTACTTCCGCTCCAGTGTTGACATTACCGGAAGGTACGGATGGCTTTGTGGTGTATTATGATGCCTTTAGAGTTGGGTTGGGATGTGTAGTTATGCAAAATCGTAAGGTGATTGCCTATGCTTCAAGACAACTTAAAGTCCATGAGAAGAATTATCCTACCCATGAGCTTGAGTTAGCGGTGGTTATTTTTGCCTTAAAGATATGGAGGCATTATCTATATGGGGTTCATGTTGATGTGTTACCAATCACAAGAGCTTACAATATGTATTCAGTCAAAAGGATTTGAATATTCGCCAAAGAAGGTGGCTTGAATTATTTAAGGATTATGACATGACTGTTCTTTATCACCCACGCAAGGCCATTGTGGTAGCAAATGCTCTTAGTAGGTTGTCTATGGGTAGTGTGGCTCATGTAGCTGATGATAAGAAAGAGTTAGTTCAGGATGTTCATAGGTTGGCCCGATTAGGTGTTCAATTAGTGAATTCCACCAAGGGTGGTGTCATGGTTCATAATAGGTCCGAATCGTCTTTTGTGGCGGACGTGAAATCTAAGCAAGGCCTTAATGCTATCTTGGTTGAATTGAAAGAGGCTGTACTTAAGAAATCCGTTGAGGCTTTCTCCCAAGGGGGAGATAGTGTACTTAGATACCAAGGCCGTTTATGTGTTCCTAATGTTGATGACATCAGAGAGAAAAATTGTCAGAAGCTCATAGTTCTCGGTATTCTATTCACCCGGGAACCACAAAGATGTAACATGATCTACAGGAGGTCTATTGGTGGAATGGGATGAAGAAAGATATCGCACAGTTTGTGGCTAAGTGTCCCAATTGTCAACAAGTTAGGGTTGAGCATCGAAGGCCGGGAGGCTTATCCGAAGATAACGGCATCCCCACTTGGATGTGGGAAGAGATAAATATGGACTTTATTGTCGCACCCGGAGCCAACATGACTCTATTTGGGTTATTGTAGATCGGATGAAAAAATCGGCTCAGTTCATTCCCATCAAGGTTTCCTATTCGGCGGAGGACTATGCCAAGTTGTATATAAGAGAAATGGTGAAGTTTCATGGAGTGCCTTTATCCATTATTTCCGATCGTGGCCCCCAACTCACTTCTAACTTTTGGAGGTCTTTTCAAAAGGGCCTAGGAACCAAGGTTAAGCTTAGTTCGGCTTTTTATCCCCAAACTGATGGGAAAGCGGAGTGCACCATCCAAACGTTGGAAGATATATTAAGTGCTTGTGTGATTGATTTTAATGGTAATTGAGATGAGCATTATCCATTGGTAGAGTTTGCCTACAATAATAGCTACCACTCAAGTATTGGTATGGATCCATTTGAGGCCTTGTATGGTAGGAGGTGTAGATCTCCCATAGGTTGGTTCGAGGTGGGGGAAATAGCTTTGATAGGTCCCGAATTGGTTTTAGAGGCCATTAAGAAAATCCGACTCATTATAGATAGATTGAGAACGGCTCAAAGCTGGCAAAAGTCTTATGCCTATGTTAGGAGGAGGGATCTAGAATTTGAGGTTAACGATTGGATATATTTGAAAATCTCACCCATGAAGGGTGTGATAATATTTGGCAAGAAGGGGAAACTTAGTCCCCGGTATGTAGGCCCATACAAATTTTTGAGGCGTATCGATAAGGTTGCCCATGAGTTAGACTTGCCAAGTGAGTCAGCTTTGGCGGATCTGGTGTTTCATGTTTCCATGCTCAAGAAGTATGTTGGAGATCCGGGATCCATAATCCCCTTAGAAGGGTTGGAGGTTGATGAAAGTCTTTCATATGAGAAGGTTCCGGTAGAGATTCTAGACCAGCAAGTTAAGAGGTTGAGAAATAAGGAAATAGCTTCCGTGAAGGTTTTGTGGAGGAATCATCTAGTTAAGGGTGCTACTTGGGAGGCCGAGGCCGATATGAAGTCCCGCTATCCTCATCTATTTCCTTCTACTCCTACCCTAGCTTGAGGTAAGTAGTTCCTCTTGAATTTTCCTTGTTTTAGGAGTCATGTGTGTTATTTGAGTTTGTCCATGATTTCCGTATTATATGCATGTTCTTGAGGAATTTATGTTTAGTAAGAAAAATGAGTTTTTATGATTGATTTTTCTCATGTTGTTGTACATTGAGTAAGAGTTGCCTATATGCTTCATGAGATGAATTGTTGAACATGCTTTAGTATGCTTTTGAGACAAAATTGCATAAAGGCTCCATGAGATTGTGTTGAGCATGCTTTTAGTTTGGAGAAGGTAATTCCTCTTATGAGCATGAGAAATGTTGAGGTTTCATGCATAATGGATTGTTAGATGTAGTTCCTACTTCCTTGTAATGCATTGAATATGTTGAGTGGGAGTCGTTGTTTCCTCCTTTGAATTGTGCATTAATTTGATGTTGCATGCAAGATGGGCTGCTAGTCTTGAGTCTTTACTTCTGTAAGGTGTCTAGATCGTCATTTGAGGACGAATGATCCCAAGGGGGAGATATTGTAACACCGTGGAAATTAGTAGGCCAAACTAGAGATTAACGTGAGGGTTAGAGTCATGGATGTAACTCCCCGTACACCAAATAGAGGGTTTCCTGTTAGAATGTCAAGGTAGCACCCCTCAAGGACCAACTATGGGCCCTTGAGGAGGACCCCTGGAAAATTTCCCAGAACAGTGACCATGGCAGGACCCACGCCCGATGGGTGGGTCCACGCCCCGTAGATCGAGGGTCCGTGGATTGGGTAAAAGCCGCAGTCACCAACCCACGATTGACCAGGACGGACCGTACGTCCATCCACGGTCCGTCATCGTGGTCTCGTGGGTGGACAAATGGGGCAGTTTTGGTGGTTAAGTCTAGGGGTATTTTGGGTCTTCCAATTTTAATTAGGATTAAGTGGTGTTGTTTTACCCTAATCTAATCCACCTATTAAGTCATTCAACTCATAAGTTCTAAAACCCAAATTAATTCCCAAAACTTTATTCTCTCCAAATATTCTCTCTCTAGAACTTGAAGAGGAAGAAGAAGAAGGAAGTTGGAGGTAGGGTTCAAGGATCAAGGTTTTTCACACTATATTCTTTAGGCATTATTGATTAAGGTTGGTGGTCCTTCATCCATGGATAGCCTTCATCCATGGAGCCCCTTCGAAATCCCAATTTCAAAGCTAGAAATCCCCAAAAGTTAGGGTTTGATTCCAAAGTCATGGATTCCTTGAAAAATTATTTTTAATGATTGAATTATGTCACATTATATATAAATTGATGATTTCCTATGGATTTATATTGAATTCCCCAAGAATTCATGAAATCCCCATATTTCTCAATTGTGATCTTATGATGTAGGTCTTTGTTGATGAAAGAAGAATGTTATGAGACTATGCATGTAGTTATTGGGTTGATTGAATTATGATGATATCCATGTCTAATGTAGGGAATTCTAGATGTGTTGATGTAATATGAGCTTGAACCTTGAAAGGGCAAAGTATGAGAATTATGCATGTCTTTATGGAATCTATGTATATGCTTTAAGAACACTTTGAGAGTAAATTGCCAATGATATGATGTACTTGTTGTGTTGTTGAAAGGATATTCTCACATACACCCTTATGCACGAATATGATATGATGTGAAAGGTTTTTTCACAATATGAAGATTTTAAGGTTGAAAGGCTTTCTCACCTATTGAATCTATATGTAGACATGGACGGTGAAAGGTTATTCTCACGCATGATCTAAGAACTATCCTATGAATTATGTTGGATTGAGTGTCCAGATATTCTTCCATAAATATGAATTAATTCAAGTTTTAATATGTACTGCTGGGAAACAATGCTTAGCACCGAGTGGATATTATATATGAGATGGAAGCTTTTACGCTAGTTGAGTCCGGCTTCCAAATGGGTTTCTTTTACGCGAGTTGAGTCCGGGTTCCCAAAGTATATCTCATGAGATTGAAACCTTCTACGCTAGTTGAGTCTGGGTTTCTAGTAGCAATCTCCTTATCCCATAAACTATGTGCCCCCATAGGTTATTAGCTAGTGGATCCACCTAAGCTAAGAGTATGGTTCTACCTTAGGCAAGTAGAACACCCATTTTCTGTGTGGGCAACACCAGGGGATCATGTATAGCTCACATGGTCTCATGTAAGTTAACGTTTATTCCCACAATGACAACAAGAACAAGAATATGAATTATGAACTATGGTTACTCAGTAAGCTTTTTATATGAGTCCTCAAAGGCTTTTATGATGATGATTATTATGTTGACTATGCTTTTATGACTTATGCTCTCTAAACTCTCAAATCATATTTAAATTGTTAAATTGCATATTTTCAAATAAAATGTCCCTTTTTAACAGGTTTTCAATGTTTTATGCATGGCTATCATACTTAGAGAATTTTTGTACCTACGCCTACTTTTCCTACATTTTCCCCAAGTGTAGGGTTTGGTTCTCGAGGTGGTCATCCTAGTGGCTAAAGCTTGGACTTGCATATCTTCCTAGCTTGTTGGTGAGTCCTCATGGTTCGAGGACGGCTTTTCCCTACATTGTAGTTTCATTTATTGTATTTCCTTTTGGACTATGTTGTATGGGCTAGGAACTATTTCATTCGAATATTGTAATAGATGGCTATGTTAAGACTTAGAGTCTAGACTTCCACTTTATTTCTATGAAACTTTTAGACTTGAACTGTGTTTTTACTCTTATTATTCTATTGCTTATGTTATGATATGCTAAGTGGCTTGTATGGAATCTTTCATGGTTCTATACGCCATGTTACATGTAGGGTGTACCCCTGGGTCTTGACAAATAGTCTCAGCTGAGTTAAAGGAGTTGAAATAATAGTTGAAGGACTTGTTGGATAAGGGCTTCATCCGACCGAGTATCTCACCATGGGGTGCTCCCGTGTTGTTTGTTTGAAAGAAATATGGGTCTCTGCGTATGTGCATCGATTATCGTCAGTAGAAAAAAGTGACCATTAAGATAAAGTATCCTCTTCCAAGGATAGATGATTTGTTTGACCAACTACAAGGGGTAAGTTATTTCTCAAAAATTGACCTTAGGTCGGGTTATCACCAATTAAGGGTGAGAGGTGAAGATATTTTAAAGATGGCTTTTAGAACCCGGTATGGTCATTATGAGTTTTTGGTTATGTCGTTTGGGTTGACCAATGCTCTGGCGGCATTTATGGACTTGATGAATAGGGTGTTTAGACAATACCTTGACATGTTTGTGATTGTGTTCATAGATGAAATTTTGATCTACTAAAGGAGTGACAATGAGCATGTTGACCATTTGAGAATTGTTTTGCAAGTTCTTAAGGACCATAAACTTTTAGCAAAGTTTAGCAAGTGTGAATTTTGGTTAAGGTCCGTGGCTTTCCTTGGTCATATTGTTTCAAATAGGGGTATTGAGGTGGATCCTCAGAAGACGGATGCGGTCAAGAGTTTCCCAAGACCTCTAACTCCTTCGAACATTAGAAGCTTTTTGGGTTTGGCCATATATTATAGAAGGTTTGTTGAGGGACTTTCTTCCATTGCCTCTCCGCTGACTGCTTTAACTAAAAAGAAGGCTAAGTTCATTTGGTCGGAAGCTTGTGAGAAAAGTTTCCAAAAATTAAAGGATAGACTTACTTCCGCTCCGGTGTTGACTTTACCAGAAGATACTGATGGTTTCGTGGTGTAACATGATTCCTCTAGAGTTGGGTTGGGATGTGTACTTATGCAAAATGTAAAGTGATTGCCTATGATTCATGGCAACTTAAAGTACATGAGAAGAATTATCCTACCCATGACCTTGAGTTAGCGGCTGTCGTGTTTTCCTAAAAGATTTGGAGGCATTATTTTTATGGGGTTCATGTTGATGTGTTTACCGATCACAAGAGTTTGCAATATGTGTTTATTCAAAATGATTTGAATCTTCACCAAAGAAGGTGGCTTGAATTATTGAAAGATTATGACATGAGTGTTCTTTATCACTCCGGCAAGGCCAATGTGGTAGCGGATGCTCTTAGTAGGTTGTCTATGGATAGTGTGGCTCATATTGAAGAATATAAGAAACAGTTGGTTCAGGATGTTCATAGGTTGGCCCGGTTAGGTGTTCACTTAGTGGATTCCACCAAGGGTGGTGTTATGGTGCACAATGGGTCCGAATCGTCTTTTGTGGTGGATGTAAAATCTAAGACAGGTCTTGATCCTATTTTGGTTGAATTGAAAGATGCGGTACTTAAGAAATCAGTTGAGGCTTTCTCCCAAGGATGAGATGGTGTACCTAGATACCAAGGCCGTTTATGTGTTCCTAATGTTGATGAATTGAGAGAGAAAATCTTGTCGGAAGCTCATAGTTCTCGATATTCTATTCACATGGGAGCCACCAAGATGTATTATGACTTGCGGGAGATCTATTGGTGGAATGGAAATTAGAAAGATATCCCAGAATTTGTGGCTAAGTTTCCTAATTATCAACAAGTTAAGGTTGAGCATCAAAGACCAGGAGGTTTATTACAAGATATAGGTATTCCTACTTGGAAGTGGAAAGAGGTGAACATGGACTTTATTGTAGGTTTACCTCGCACCCGGAGACAACATGATTCTATTTGGGTTATTGTAGATCGGATGACAAAATCAGCTCACATTATTCCCATCAAGGTTTCCTTTTCGGCAGAGGACTATAATAAGTTGTATATAAGAGAGATGGTGAAGTTGCATGGAGTGCCTTTATCCATTATTTCCGATCGTGGCCGTCAGATCACTTCTCACTTTTGGAGTTCTTTTAAAAAGCTTCTTGGTACCAAGGTTAATCTTAGCACGGATTTTCATCCCAAACCCGATGGGCAAGCGGAGCGTACCATCCAAACTTTGGAAGATATGTTAAGGGCTTGTGTGATTGACTTTAAGGGTAATTGGGATGACCGTTTGCCATTGGTAGAGTTTGCCTACAATAATAACTATCACTCAAGTATTGGTATGGCTCCCTTTGAGGCCTTGTATGGTAGGAGGTGTAGATCTCCTATAGGTTGGTTCGAGGTGAGGGAAATTTCTTTGATAGGTCCCGAATTGCTTTTAGAGGCCATTGAGAAAGTCCAACTCATTAGAGAGAGACTGATAACGGCTCAAAATCAGCAAAAGTCATATGCTGATGTGAGGAGAAGGGATTTAGAATTTGATGTTAATGATTGGGTCTATTTGAAAATCTCACCCATGAAGGGTGTAATGAGTTTTGGCAAGATGGGAAAACATAGTCCCCGGTATGTAGGCCCATACCAAATTTTGAGGCGCATTGATAAAGTTGCCTATGAGTTAGATTTTCCAGGTGAGTTAGCTTCGGTGCATCCGGTGTTTCATGTCTCTATTCTTAAAAAGTGTGTTGGAGATCCGACATCCATAATCCCCTTAGAACGGTTGGGGGTTGATGAGAGTCTTTCATATGAGGAAGTTCCGGTAGAGATTCTAGACCGGCAAGTTAAGAGATTGAGAAACAAGGAAATAGCTTCCGTGAATGTTTTATGGAGGAAACAACTAGTTGAGGGTTCTACTTGGGAGGCCGAGGCCGATATGAAGTCCCGCTATCCTCATCTTTTTCCTTCTACTCCTACTCTAGCTTGAGGTAAATAGTTCCTCTTGAGTTTTTCTTGTTTTGGGAAGTCATGTGTGTTATATGAGTTTTTCCATGATTTTCCTATGTTATGCATGTTCATGAGAAAAAATTTGTTTAGCAAGAAAATGAGTGTACATGATTGAGTTTTTCTCATGTTGTTGTGCATTGAGTAAGAGTTGCCTATATGCTTCATGAGATGAATTGTTGAACATTCTTTAATTATGCTTTTTGAGAGTAAATTGCATAAAGGCTCCATGAGATTGTGTTGAGTATGCTTTTAGCTTGGATAAGGTAATTGCTCCTAAGAACATGAGAAGTTTTGAGGTTTCATGCATAATGGGTTGTTAGATGTAGTTCCTACTTCCTTGTGATGCATTGTGTAAATTTGAGTTGTAGTTGAAGTTTCCTCCTTTGTATTGTACATTGTTTTGATGTTGCATGCATGATAGGTTGCTAGTCTTGAGTCTTTACTTCTGTAAGGTGTCTAGATCATCATTCGAGGATGAATGTTCCCAAGGGAGAGATATTGTAACACCCCGGATCTGAAACGAGGCAAATAACAACTTTTGGAAAAAATTGCAGGTGCCAGCCACGGAGCCAAACCACGGCCCGTGGGTTGAACCACGGACCGTAGGTGGGTCCGTGGGTTGGCCACCCTACCAAAAAAATTTAGACCAAGAAACACAGCTCGACCTACGAACTGTAGATCAGACCACGGTCCGTCGACTGGGTCTATGGTTGGTAGGTCGGTGGGCTAAATGGCAGTTATTTAGGGGCAGTTCGGTCTTTTCCGGTTTTAATCCAACTTAAATGAGGTCGTTTTGCCTAAAACTAGGGTCACTATATAATCCTTTTTAACTCTTAAACTCACCCAATTAAGACATATTTCCCAAAACACAAATAAATTCCCAAAGTTTATCCCCTCTAAAATATTCCCTCTCTAGAACTTGAAAAAGAAGAAGGAGATTCAAATAGGGTTCAAGAAGCAAGGTTCTTCACACCAAATTCATTGGGCTTTATTGATTAAGGTATTGAAACACCCTGTAGCCTTAAGAGGGAAGTTTTGCATGTTTTAGAGTTTCCAAGTGTCACCCATGAGGCCACCCATGCCCCGTGGTTGGACCCATGCCCCGTAGGTCGGCAGCGTGGGTGGACACCCTAAAAATCTATCTAAGGCAGTTACCACGGCAGGACCCACACCCCGATGGGTCCACGCCTCGTGGTTAGGGGTCCGTGGATCCAAACCCTTGTTTCCAACCTCCAAAACCCAAACCACGGTTGACTAGCACAGACCGTGGGTCCACCTACAGCCCGTCAGCGTGGTCTCGTGGTTGGGACAAAATAGGCAATTGGGCGGTTAAGTTTAGGGGCACTTTGGGGTTTTCTTGATTTAATTAGGATTAAGTGTTGTCGTTTAACACTAATCTAGACAACCTATATAAGGACTTTAGACCCCTAAATTAAGTGATTTAAGTCATTCTCTCAACTCACCAAAAAGAAACCCAATTTTTTCCTTAATATTCTCTCTCTGGAAAGAAGAAGAAGAAGAAGAAGAAGGGTCAAGCTAGCTCAAGTCTCCAATATTCAAGCTTTTGAGGGCATTGTGACTAAGGTATGATAGCTTTTCATCCATGGACTTCTTCCTTCGATGGATTTCCTTAGTTTTCCCCAATTGTGAAGATGAAATCCCCAATTCAAGTTAGGGTTCCTTCCAATATTATGGGTTATCATGAATATGGATCCAATTGAGTGGATATTGATTGTTTATGATTGAATTGGTAGTGAATCATGTGTTTATGATGAATTTACATGTTTTCCATGCCTAACCCTTATCTAGTTGATGAAATTGAATTAATTTTGGTTTTGTTACTGGAAAGGAGAAATTGATAATTTAGAGATGATCTTCTAGGATTGATGATATGTATAGTAGATTTCTTGAGATTAGGGCATATCGATATGAATTTAATGAGGCTAAAGTATACATATTGAATGATGATTAGTAATGCTTGAGTTTATGCCTATATGATGATATATGATTAGAATTGTTTAAGAATGAAGCATGTGAGTAGAATGCCTTGAGACTTAGGCCTATGAGATGCTTACGAGAATTATTGCTTGAGAGTAAAGCTTGGAGCTATGAATGTTGATTCCTAGCCCTTTGAGAGTAAGGCTAATGTGATGAATTATGAAGGTTAAGGCTTTAAGAGTGAATCTTGCATGAGAATGGTAGACTATAGATAGGATGGTTGTGGAAGGACATTACCCACCTAATATACCTTATGAATGATTGAATGTATGAAGTGATAGAATCACATGATTCATGATGATATCCATGTCTAATGATTGAATTCTAGATGTGTTGATTGAAAGTGAGCTTTGAACCTTGAAAGGGTAAAGTATGAGATTTATGCATGTTTTATGAAATCTATGTATATGTTTTAAGAACACTTTGAGAGTGAAGTGTCTATGATTATGATGTTGTTGTTGTGTTGTTGAAATGATATTCTCATATACACACCTATGCATGAATACGATATGATGTGAAAGGTTTTCCCACATAGAATGATTCTAGGTTGAAAGGCTTGCTCACCTAAAATGAATCTAAGTCCAAGGACTATGAGATGTGATGAGGCTTGAGGTGATTCCCCAAAGACCTTCATATGAGAGGGATGTGAGGTGATTTACCATATTCCTAAATATCTAAACATGAGGTGATTACCCATGTCATAAGATGAGAAGTGTGAGGTGACTACCCTTAATATATGACTTCTAAAGCAAGGCAAGAGGTGAATACCCATTAGCCTTTATAGTGTATGGAGGTGAATACCTATGATTCCTTAAAATGAACTTGGAGGCGAATACCTAAGATTCCTTAAATAAGGCATAGAGGTGAATCCCCTTTGTCTTGAAAAGAAAAGCAAGAATAGTGTGAATTATGTCATGAAGAATGAATTGTGTGGATTGTAGCTTGAAAGGCCTTCCATGATATGTATGACTAGAGGTGATTGCCCTTGTCCATGAAAGATAAGCTAAAAAAATGAGAATAAAAGATGATGAACATGAATGATGGCCCAAAATTGGTTTACTTAGCATGGATAAGATTTATGGGGTCTTATCCATGCCTTGAACAAGTATGCTTTGAGGTTACTTATGGAGTGTTTCTCTTATGTTATGATGATCTAAGTATTGTTTATGCTTATGAATATGTTGTATCTCTTATGTTTATGGATTATGTTTTATGTCGACTAACGCTTATATTATGCCTATGTTGTTGATTAATGCTAGCTATCATATTTATACATTTTGTACTAATGCATACTTTTGCCTACATTCTAATCAAATGTAGGGTCCGGTGATATTGACTTCCACCCTCGTGGCTAGGATCCTAGTAGAAGCAAGGAGTTGAAGTTTGGTGAGTCTTCATTGTGTTCGAGGAGATAGTCACCATGTTCTTATACCTTTCTTTATGCTTAGAACTATTGTATGGGTTGCGTCCCAAAGATTTCATGTACTAGATGGTTTGAGACAAAGGTGTAATAGACTTTCGCTTATTTCATAAAAGACTTTGATTGTATGGAAAATGTTTTAAATTTCCATATCATTTCTATTTACTTTATGTTATAATTTCCTAAGGGGCTTGTATGAGGCCTCTCGGGGTCTTATACACCTTGTTACATCTAGGGTGTACCCTTGGGTTGTGACAAACTTGGTAATCATAACACAAGGTTTAGAATGATTCTAGGACATCTCGAAACCACGTCTAGTAGAGTCTTATTCATAAGTGTGAAGCACGCCACATTTATGAATGGGAAGCTATTAGATGATTAGGAAATCTCACTTCTTCATTTCTCTAAGTCGTGCCATGGAGCTTAGCTCTATAAGGTCTTTCTCTTAATCCTTACCCCGATAGTCTACAGGATATGGCTAATACAAGGGCAAATGCTAGAAGGAACGAGGAAGACATGGTGGATCAAGAACCTCCTCCACAAGCTCCACAAGCTCCGATTGACCCTTTGGGTGATAATGTGACTAATACGGAGTTTAGGTCGACTTTCCAAGTATTGGCTCAAGCCGTAACGGCCCAAGAAAATACAGAGATGGTAGCCCCCGTGAACCCTAATGTGAATTCGGCGGCTTTAAGAGTGAGGGACTTTACTAGGATGAACCCTCCAAAATTTTATGCCTCCAAAGTTGAGAAAGATCCTCAAGGGTTTATAGATGAGGTATATAAGGTACTTGCTATTATTGGAGTAACTCCGGTAGAGAAGGTGGAACTGCCTGCTTATCAATTAAAAGATGTTGCTCAAGTGTGGTACGACCAATGGAAAGAAGCTAGGCCGGTAGGAGAGGGTCCCGTAGAGTGGGAAGTGTTTAAGTCCACTTTTCTTGATAGATTATTTCCCTTGAGTTGAGGGATGCTAAGATGCAAGAGTTCATTAACCTTCGTTAAGGAAATAGAAGTGTGAGGGAGTATGCTCTATAGTTCACCCAATTATCCCAGTACACTCCAACTATGGTGGCGGATTCAAGGTCTAAGATGAATAAATTTGTGATGGGAGTGTCCGACATAGTAGAAAGAGAATGTGGTACGACAATGCTCATCCATGATATGGATATATCATGTCTTATGGTGCATGCCCAAAAAATTGGGGAATCAAAACTCAAAGAGAAGAATAGGAATGCAAAGAGGGCTAGAACCAGAGATGGAAACTTCTCCAACACAAGTCTCGATGGACAAGGTCGCCCTAGGTTTAGACAAAAGTTTTCCGGGCAAGGGTCCTTAAGTACTCCTAAGTTCAACCAAGAGAGGGTGTCTAACCGTAAGCCTCGAGCAGAGGGTAGTGGGGTTCTATTACCAGGGTGTAATAAGTGTGATAGAAGGCATGAGGGTGAATGCTTAGCGGGTTCCAATGTTTGTTTTGGTTGTGGCCAGCTGGGCCACAAAATAAGGCATTGTCCTACAGTTGCTAGAAATGAAGAAGATAATCGTTGTAGGTCTCAACCTTACCCTTCTTCCAGTCCAATTGGTTCAGGTACGAATGCCCCAAAGCAGAATAGGTTTTATGCACTTCAAGATAGAAGTGACGAAGGGTGTGCTCCCGATGTGGATCTTGGTATGTTGATAGCTTCTTAATTGTTGTTTTTGATTTGCTAGATTTTGATGTTATCTTTTTGATGGTTTGGTTGCGCTCCTATTATGCTCATATGTAATTGTAGAACTCTTGTAGTCAAATTGTTAGTTCCAGAATGAGCCTATCCGAGAGTGGAAGGGGGGAGTCTATACAAAAAAGTTTGGACTATGTCTAGTCTTAAATATTGACTTTGAGGGTTTCATGTACCACCTAGTTAAGGTGAGGGGGAGGGGTTCAAGTGTTGATCAACTCCAAAGAGTTAGTTATCCTTTTAAGGTTGATCTTAGGTATGGTCATTATGAGTAGGGTGTTTAGATAATACCTAGGTATGTTCGGTTAGTAGACTCTACCAAGTGTAGTGTTATGGGTTAAGATGGTTCCGGATCGTCTTGTGTGTTAAATGTGAAAGTTAAGCAATGTCTTGATCCGACCTTAGTATAATTGAAAGAGACGATGCTTAGAAAGTCTGTTGAGGCTTCCTCCCAAGGGGGAGATAGTGTGCCTAGATGCCAAGGGCATTGTGTGTTCCTTATGTGAATGATTTTGGCTTACTTGAAATATCCCACCCAAGAAGGGTGTAGTGAGTTTTGTAAGAGGGAAGTTTAGTCCCCATTTTTTAGGCCCGTGAGAGATCTTGAGGCATGTGGTTAGGGTGCTTATGAGTTAGCCTTGCCTAGTGAATTGGCATACGTGCATCCGATTCTCCATGTCTCTAAGTTGAAATGAGTGTGTTTGAGATCCGACACCCCTAGTCCCCTTAGAAGGTTTGCGAGTAGATGAAAGTTCTTCTTATGAGGGAGAGTCCCTTATGGTTAGCTCCTTGTTTAGAAAGTCATGTGTGTTTTATGTGTTGCCGTAATTTCCCTATATGATGCATGTTCATGAAATCTTGTGATTTAGAAAATGAGTTTACATGATTGATTTCCTCATGTTGTAGTGCATTTAGAATGAGTTGCCTATAGACTTCATGAGATGAACTGATGAGCATGCCTTAGTTCGGAGTTGAGAGATTCCTCCTTGAATGAATGCTTTTTGAGATTGAATTACATATGAGCTCCATGAGATTGTGTTGAGCATGTTTAGCTTGTAGAAGAAATTCCTCCTTTGGTTATGTGTATTTAGATGAGTTGCTTGAATGATGGGTTGCTAGTCTAGAGTCGTGACCTTAAGACTTGCCTAGAACGTCATTCGAGGACGAATGATCCCAAGGGGGAGATATTGTAACACCTTGTAGCCTTAAGAGGGAAGTTTAGCATGTTTTAGAGTTTCCAAGTGTCACCCATGAGGCCACCCACGCCCCGTGGTTGGACCCACACCCCGTAGGTGGGCAGTGTGAGTGGACACCGTAAAAATCTGCCTAAGGCAGTGACCACGGGCAGGACCCATGCCCTATGGATGGGTCCACGCCTCGTGGTTAGGGGTCCGTAGATCCAAGCCCTTGTTGTCAACCTCCAGAACCCAAACTACGGTTGACCAGCATGGACCGTGGGTCCACCCACGGCCCATCAGCGTGGTCTCATGGTTGGGACAAAATGGGGTAGTTGGGCGGTTATGTTTTGGGGCACTTTGGGGTTTTCCAGTTTTAATTATGATTAAGTGGTGTCGTTTTACCTTAATATAGACCACCTATATAAGAACTTTAGACCCTATATTAAGTGATTTATGTTATTCTCTCAACTCACCAAAAAGAAACCCAATTCTCTCAAAAATATTCTCTCTCTAGAAAGAAGAAGAAGGGTCAAGCAAGGTCAAGTCTCCAATTTTCAAGCTTTTGAGGGCATTGGGACAAAGGTATGATAGCTTTCATCCATGGAGTTCCCTACTTTTCTCCAATTGTGAAGATGAAATCCCCAATTCAAGTTAGGGTTCCTTCCAATATTGTGGGTTATGATGAATATGGATCCAATTGAGTGGATATTGATTGTTTACGATTGAATTAGTAGTGAAGCATGTGTTTATGATGAAATTACATGTTTTCCATGCCTTACCCTCGTCAAGTTGATGAAATTGAAGTAATTTTGGTTTTGTGCCTTGAAAGGGGAAAATGAGGATTTAGAGATGATCTTATAGGATTGATGATATGTATGGCAGATTGCTTGAGATTAGGTCATATAGATATGAATTGAATGAGGCTAAAGTATACATGTTGAATCATGATTAGTAATGCTTGAGTCTATGCCTATATGATGATATATGATTAGAATTGTTTAAGAATAAAACATGTGAGTAGAATGCCTTGAGACTTAGGCCTATGAGATACTTATGAGAAGTATTGCTTGAGAGTAAAGCTTGTAACTATCAATGTTGATTCCTAGGGCTTTGAGAGTAAGGATAATTGTAACACCCCGTATCCTAGACAGACCAGAAATGCAGAATTTCAGAAGTTGCAGGTGCCACCAACGGTGGCACCTACGGACCATAGAGTGACCCACGGACCGTAGGTGGGGTCCGTGGATGGCCACCTGTAGCTCCTCCCCACAAGGCCTACGAATTTTGGCCAAGTCTGAACCTACGGACCGTAGGTGAGACCACGGTCTGTGGTTCAGACCCCCAGAATTCAAGTCCCAATCCCCACGACGGTTGACCATCACGGACCGTCGCTCCATCCACTGTCCGTAGGTCCCGTCCCTCAGTGGCTCCCGACAAGAGTTAAGTCAGGGGTCTTTTCGTCTTTTCCTTATGCGTGGACCCCTAAAGTATGTCATTTAAACCCTAAACTACGTAGTTTTGGTCTGTTTTAGCCTAGAAGCATAACTAGAACTTACCTAAGTAAGATCATTCATAAAAAATTAGAAAAATTAGAGCGTAAGAGGAGAAAGAGGTCAAGAACCCTAGTTCAAGAACGCAGCAAAATTCCATCAGTTCCATCCCCGAAATCGAAAGATTTCTCCATGGAATTTATCACCAGGTATGTGGGATTTCACTAGCGGGTTTCTTTCGCCCATTAGGTTCCTAGAATTCAGTCATAATCTTGATTCCCTTGATATTATCTAGACCTAGGATTTCTTGAATATTAGAAATTGTTGGGTTTTAGCTGTTAAAATGATCCAAATCAGATTATCATGTTGTTGCTCAGTTTCTTGCATGAAATTCAGAACCCTAGGTATGTAGTTCTTTTAGTTCATGAATTACACCTGATGGGCCAGCTATTTCAGTTATATACATGCTTCAGTTTACGAATGTCATATTATCAGATATAATTGTTCCATTCTCAGAGTTTGCATGTCAGAACTTCGAGTTATCCATGTTTTACATAATTCAATCATAATATGTTACATACATATTCAGTTGGGAGTAGACTTAACACCGAGTTGGACTAGGATTCAGCGTACCCGTATAGTCCTAGAACTACGTGCCTCCGTAGGTTGTAAGTCCTCTCTATGGGCATCATTTTAGTAATCACGCCAGTCATGCCGTTATACCTCTGGCAGGGTATATTGGGTCCTCTCGATAGGGCGTATACATCGGACTCCATATTTAGCTCATGTGGCTTTATGTCGGTTATTAGTAGCTCCCACAATACAGTCAGATTCTAGTGCATTGACCTGGTTATCAGTTACAGTTCAGTATTCAAACACAACATATCATGTACTTGGTTATTGCATTCAGTTAGCGCAGCATTTTAGTATATCTCAGTATTTACATTCAGTTCAGATTATATCATTGCTCTTATTGCTTTGTTCAGTTATGATTATTGTTCAGCTTTACTCTATCCTACATTCTCAGTACCTTTCAAGTACTGACGCATAATCTCTACATCTTCTCGTGATATAGGTTCAGGTTGTAAGCTTCCAGATCACACATAGATCGGTTCCCGATCTTCAACTCAGCAGTATTAGTGGTGAGTCCTCATTCTCCGAGGACGACAGACATGGTTCCTTTGCTTTTAGTCTTAGTTTATGTTTTTGCTAGATTTAGCTGGGGTATATCGCAATACTTCTAGTCAGTTTAGAGGTTTATTTCAGACATAGTTAGAATCAGCTTTAGTAGTTGAGTCTGACTTTTCCGTTGTTGTTAAACTCTATGCATTTATATATTCAGATGTAGTATGGGTATTCCCTGATCATTTCAGATTTATCTTATGATTAGCTTCCGTACAGTATTTATTGATTCAGTTCTCTTTAAGTGTGCTTATGTTATGCCAACAGGGTTAGCTTGGGGTCACTCGTGATCCTAGGTCCCGTGTCCGCATCCTGAGGGTAGCTCGGGGCGTGATAAACTTGGTATCAGAGCATTAGGTTTAAGTGTCCTAGGATGTCTTAAAAGCCTCACTAAGTAGAGTCCTTTTCATGGGTGTGAAGTGCACCACATCTAATGAGGGCGAAGCTACGAAGTGTTTTAGGAAAACTTCATTTTCTTGTTACTCTTATCGTGCGTAAGGTATGATCTAATTCCTCGTTTATAACTCGACGTTATGCGTTTCATATCATGCCTCCTCGTAGAGATAACACCAGGAATTTGAATGCCGGGAATGCAAACGCAGCTCTTCCAGTCCTAGATCAGGAAGTTTTGAAAGCTGAATTTCGGAAAGCTATCAAGTTGTTGGCTCTGAGAGTGACCAACCAGAAAAATCAGCAGGTTCCAGTTCCGGCAAATGCTAATGTTGGGTCAGCTGCAGCTAGAGTTCCTGATTTTGTTACGATGAATCCGCCTGAGTTCTTAAGATCGCAGATTGGTGAGGATCCCCAAAACTTCATAGATGAGGTCAAGAAGATCTTTGAAGTGATGCAGGTAACGGGGAATGATCGGTTTGAGTTGGCATCCTATCAGCTTAAGGATGTATCTCATATCTGGTATAATCAGTGGAAAGAAAACAGGGGTACAGATGGAGCTCCTATTACTTGGGAATTCTTTAGTGACACCTTTCTGGACAGGTTCTTCCCAAGAGAATTGAGGGAGGCAAAAGCTCAGGAGTTCATGAATTTCAGACAAGGTAACATGGCAGTCCAAGAGTATGGACTCAAGTCCACCCGACTCTCCAGGTATGCTCCTCACATGTGAACAAGTTTTTGTATAGAGTGTCAGATTTAGTGAAAACAGAGTGTAGGAATGCTATGTTGCTGGAAAATATGAACATCTCTAGGCTCATGACTCATGCTCACCAGGTTGAGGGAGATAAACTTAGAGAACAGGCTAAGGAGAACAAGAAGGCTAGAACAGGCAATTATGAGTATTCTCAACAGAAATAAGGTGGTGGAAGTCACTCGCAGTTTCAGCAAAAGTCTTTAGCTCCAACACCTTCATCGGCTAGTGTTCCATCCTTCTAGTTTTGAAATGATCAAAAAGGTAGGGCATTAGGCTCCAAGTCTCAGGGGAGTGTTTTAGGTACCATAACCTACCCAACGTGTCCTAAGTGTGGTAAGAACCATCCGGGCGAGTCTCTTGCTGGAAAGGAAGGATGTTTTGGGTATGGTCAGTCTGGTCACAGGTTAAGAGATTGTCCTTCTTCTAAGAAGGGTCAAGGAGGTAATAATGGTAGACCTCAGTCCACAACTTCAGCAGCACCAGCAGGTCGCCCGACTCAGCAGGGTAACTCATCTGGTACAGGTGGCGGTCAGTGCCAAAATAGGTTGTATGCTCTTCAGGCTCGCCAGGATCAGGAAGATTCTCCTAATGTGGTCACTGGTACGTTACTAGTCTTTAACTTAGATGTTTATGCTTTGTTAGATCCGGGGGCTACTCTTTCCTTTGTAACTCCCTATATAGCATTCAATTTCGATGTTAGTCCAGAAACTCTCTCTCAGAACCCTTCTCAGTCTCTACTCCAGTCGGTGACCCAGTTATAGCTAGACGGGTATACAGAAATTGCCCTGCCACAGTCTCTCATAAAGTCACCTCAGCAGATCTTGTAGAGTTAGAAATGGTAGACTTTGATGTCATTCTAGTCATGGATTGGTTACATTCCTGTTATGCCTCAGTCGATTGTAGAACTAGGATTGTTCGTTTTCAGTTTCCAGATGAACCAATCTTAGAATGAAGGGCAGTAGATTAGCACCTATGGGTCGATTCATTTCTTACCTTAAGGCCAGAAAGATGATCTCTAAGGGTTATCTCTATCATCTAGCTCGGGTTAAGAATTCAAGCTCCAAAACCCCAACTCTTGAGTCAGTTCCAGTAGTTAATGAGTTCCAAAAAGTGTTTCCAGAAGATCTTCCTGGAGTTCCTCCTCAAAGGGAAATCGACTTCAGAATTGAACTCCTTCCAAATACCAGCCTATTTCTATTCCTCCTTACAGAATGTCTCCAACTGAGCTTAAGGAATTGAAAGAGTAGTTGAAAGACCTTCTAGATAAGGGCTTCATCAGACCTAGTATTTCGCCATGGGGTAAACCAGTGTTGTTTGTGAGAAAGAAATATGGTTCTCTCAGGATGTGCATTGACTATCGGCAGTTGAACAAAGTCACAATCAAGAATAAGTATCCCATCCCCAGGATTGATGACTTGTTTGACCAACTTCAGGGTGCTAATCATTTTTCGAAGATAGACCTCAGATCCGGTTATCATCAGCTCAAAGTCAGAGATAGTGATATTCTGAAAACAACCTTTAGAACTCGGTATGGTCATTATGAATTTGTAGTTATGTCATTTGGACTAACCAATGCTCCTGCAGCTTTCATGGATTTGATGAACAGAGTGTTCAAGCAGTATTTGGACTTGTTCGTTATTGTCTTTATTGATGATA
>JAJONR010004868.1:0-37291 GCA_029582245.1 Solanum etuberosum | reverse complement strand
AGAGAATTAATCTTTTTCTATTTTTAATCTACTATGGAATTCAAAATCAGGTCAATCATACGATCTCATATATTAAGTAATTTTAAATTATTTTAATGGAGAAGGGGCTAAAATGTCCTTAAACTATGAGATTTGGTATAAATTTACCCTCCATCTACTTTATGAGTGTGAACTATTAGAAATAAGACTATTTTTTAGCCAAAAAGGTTGACGCCAAGGATATTTGGGGCTGGAAGGTGGATGAATGATAGTTTTGTACCAATTCAAATAGTTAAGGGGCACTTTAGGCCTTCTCCGTTAAAAGATTGTCAAAAAAGAAAAGAAAAGAGAGACTCTTTATTAAACGGATTAAAAAAAATAAAGTAAGATAAACAAAATGAAATGATGGAGCTATAGGAATATGATTTAATCAAAAATGGAGAATTTGAGATTATGATTACAACAATGATTAATGAACATTGCTAATGAGAAGTAAAAAAAATCAAGTTTTGTTGATATCTACGGAAACTAATAAAATGTTGCCAACAACTACAAAATCTTATAGTAGTCGGTTTGTAAAAATTATTAGGAGATCTGAAGTTTTTTTTTTTTTTTAATATGGTGCTTATTTTAATATAAAAATAAATATAAGACGTTTAGCTAGGTTTTAGAGAGAAAATAAGTGTTTTGGTGAGTAGCAATAGCTATTTTATAAACTAGATAAAGTATTGGCTTTTCTTTAAACAACTCAAAACTGCTTATTTTAGAATCATTTTTTTAAAATAGCTTTTCAGAAAAAGTACTTTTGAAAAAAAAATTATGTTTGGTTAATTTATTTGAAAAGTATTTTTGATAAGTGAATTGTATTTGACTAATCTTTTTACAAAAGTGTTTTTAGAGTCAAATACGAAAAGAACATGTATTAATGTACTTTTAAAATTAAGAATATTTTATAGAGAAAAACTATTTAAAATATCTATTATAAAAAAATTAATTAAAATATTTTTCATTAAATTAAAAAGTATACATTCATATTTTCATTCAATATTATTCCTTCTTTTGAGAGGTCCGAAATCTTTAATTATCATTATTTTTTTCTTTTTTCTAATCTTGCAAAAAGTACTGTTGCTACCCTTTTTTTAATTCTACAAAATAATACGTAAAATAATATACAAAATATAAAATAATAATATATAGACGTAAAATAAAAAATAATATTTTTAAAATAAAACTTAACTAAACTTATGAGATATGCTAATTAATTAATAAGGGATATATTGGTAAATATATATATATGGAAGGGATATTTTAGTCTTTAAAATATAATTTGTTGCTTCTGCTTCTGTTTTTGCTTTTTTTAAGAAACATAAATTTTTAGCTTCTTCCCAACAACAAAAAAACTGCTTCTGCTTTTATTTACAAGCAGTTTTCCTGATTTGTCAAACACTTAATTTTTTAAAAAAATATTATTTTTTAATCAAAATAAGTGTTTTTTGCCTCTCAGTAGCAATGTCAAAAGCATTTATTTTGAGAAAAACGTCAAAAGCATTTATTTTGAGAAAAACACTTCTTTAGAAAAAATAAGATATTTGACTAGTTAGTAAAACTGCTTCGACTTTCAATAAAAGGCAGTTTTTCTACCGTTGGGAAGAAGTTAAAAACTTTTATTTCTTAAACAATGCAAAAGCGGAAACAAAAAATTATTTTTTTAAGACCAAATTATTCTTACCATATATACATATTTACTAATACATCTCTTATATTTATTTATTTTAGTGGTGAATTTTCTTATGTAGTCATTTAATTTGTGGATGATTTTTCAATTTATTTTTCTTGATATTTTAAATTACTATGTTAGTAATTAATAAATATTTAATTTACTTTCTTGTTTATTTATATATAATATTGATTGAAAATTTTAATATGTACGTATTAATTTAATAAAAATAAAAATAAAAATTAGGTAAAGTTTTATAATAGATATTTAAAATAATTTCTCTTTATAAAATAATCTTAATATTAAAAGTGTATTGATACTTGTCTTTTTTCATAATTTGACTCTTAGAAGCACTTTTTAAAAATGATTATCCAAACACAATCTACTTATAAAAAATATTTTCAGATGAATTAACCAAACACAAATAAAAAGTTGTTTTAGAAATAGTACTTTTAAAAATAAGTTATTTTTAGCAGCAATGTCAAACAGACTCTTTAAAACACTTTTGAAAAACCTAACGAAATACTAATTATTGTTCAAAAGTATTTTCTAAATTTATTAGTCAAACATAAAAAAGATTCACCAAAGATATTATCATTTTTTTTAGTCAAAATAAGCTAATTTCAAATTTTGAGTCAAATAAGCTATTCATCATTTTTCTAAATCCGGATTCTCTCGTGTTATTCTCCGTTCATAAGAAGTTGACTATTCTATTAAAGGCACGTGATCATTGAGATTTAACAGGTTGTCCATATATTTGCAAGAAAATAAAAAATACATTATTTATCTTTTGGAAAATGGTTTAATATACTCAAGCCCCTTTTCTCTAAATAGAAAAAAATGCATTTACAAGAAAAAAAAGACTTTTTCAAAAAGCCTGACCTATATATAAGAATAATAAATTTCTTTCTATTTTCTATTATTATATAATAGAAACTATAAGAAAAATGGACAAAACAAAAACAAGGTTGGTTTTTAGTAGTAGTTCATGAGACCTTGAATTCCCACGCTCCAGCGTGCAATATGCTATTTAGAGTTGATGTACTCTTTATTATGAACGTGATTCATATATATCCCTATGGTTACACAAATAACTCATATATATCCTTTTTCTCTGATGGAAGTGAAAAAAAATAATATTTTAAAATAATTTTTATAAAAAGAATAATTCATGTAGAGGTATATTTGATCCTCACGCATTTTTCTAAAGTTTCTTATTCAACGGCTAATTTAAATTTATTATTTTGATGATCAAATTTTATTTTCACTTATTTTTCTATAAAATTTATCATAAATGCCCTAATTTTTTTTTACAGATATACAAACTAAATTACAATATAAGCACAAAAATAATTAGTTTAAATTCTTTTCTATTTTTTCATTCACACTTTTTAATTTTTTATTTCTCTTATTTTTTAAATTAAAGAATGAAAGAAAAAGTGAAATAAGAATAAGAAACTCAAATAAGTCAAAAAATAATTTATGTGCAAAACAGATCAAGTACATGATTTTAAAAAAATTATGATTAATTTTATCGCTTTTGTAACGGTAGGGATATATTGAGCTACTTTTATAACGGTGAGGAGTGTATGTAGCCAATTTTATAATGGTAATGATGTATGTGAGTTACTTTTGTAACAATGAATATATCAATTCTAAATAGTAAAGTTGAGGGTATATCAATCCATTTTCTCTTTTATCTTTTTTCAATTCCTTCTAGCTGGACATATTCATTTATTAATATTTATTTATGAGAGATACCCTTTCATCTCATATTAGTTGTCAATATATTAAAAATATTTATCTCAATTATTTTTATTTTATAGATTAATCACCTTATCTCATATTATTTTGAATAGTAAATATTCTTGAATAAAAGTTAGTTAAGTCTCATTCTTAAATTTATTGAAAAGAAACAAAAAAAATAGTAATTTTATTAATATATAATTTCTTCCAAAATATACAAATTTCGATGGGACAAGTAAGACAAAAAGTATTTTAAAGGGATTAAGATCTATATCATAATAATATGTGTGCATTATAATATGTTGGTGTGGGGAGTATGTTAGGATGAGAGTGGTCGTGGAGAGTATATTGGGGTAATGGGGGGTGAGGTGAGGATTAGTGGGGAGGAGTTAAAGATTAATTATTTTTTATTTGGTTTTTGTTTTAAAATAAAAAGGAAAAAAATATTATAATGAAAAAAATATTAGGAAACTATTTTGAACTAATAAAAATATAAGAAAAGTTGGAAAGAGAATCTCATAATTAACATATATATAAGACTATTTATTACTAGTTATGACATTATTGTTTATGTTTCAAGTTTAACACTAAAAAACTTTCCACATACAACATTTGTTAAATATATTAAAAAAATAACGGAAAAGAAAATAACAAACATATTAATATATTAAAAAAACATATTAATATATTAATGATATAAAAAAAAAATTAAAATAACTACTAGCTATTAACAATATTCCTTTCTTAAATGTAGTGTTTAGTAACGGGTAAGATATTAATCCGTAGATTTGATGTATTTTTTAAGGAAAAATTACCTAAATACACAACTTATTTTACCACATTCTTTAATATTTCCTACCATTTGAAAAAAGTTACAAAAATTTCTACCCTCTCTATTCTCGGATACATCACTTTGCACGATGTATTGATCGGATACATCATAATACACGATGTATCAAGACGGAATACATAACTAGAGCCGTCAATATGAGCTAGGCCCGTTCGGCCGGCCTGGCCTAACCCGTGATTTGATAGGGTTGTGCTATGATTTTTGGAGCCCATTTAAGAAAAAAGTTTTTTAGCCCGGCCTGAATAAGCCTGTCGATTTGTGGGGCTTGAGAAATATGGATAGGGCCGGCCCGTGGGCCAAATAAAAATTAATTAAAAAATAAAAATAAAATAGAGTATTAAAAATAACAGGAGTCTAAATTCAAAATGTGTTTAAAGTTTGAAATATTACAATTTAAATAAAATTATGTTTATAAAATTTAAAATATGTACTACATAAAATAAAAATTTCCTAAAATTTCGAGGGAATCACTACATAGGCCGTAGCCTATGGAATATTGTTATAGTTTTTGTGTTTTATTATGATAATTGGAAAACAATTAGGTTAATATTTCTATTAGCTATTTGTGCTTTTACTTGAAATCAAACTTAATAAATATTATAAAGATAATTTTATTTGTGGATTTGATTAATAAGTAGTAACACTTACACCATGTAATATTGTCTTGTCGATATTTATGATATTATTTTTAAATTATAATTTAATTTAAAAAATTATAAGAAAATATACTTTTAAGAAAAGAGGGCTGGCCCGGCAAAGCCCGTAGCCCACGTACTTGTGGGCTGGGCCGACCATTTTCTGGCCCACACAAAAAATGGGCTAGCCTGGCCTGGCCCGTCAAATTTCAAAGCCTGTATTGATTAGCCCGAATGGGGTGGGCCAGCCCATATTGACAGCTCTATACATAACTTTACGCGATGTGTGGGTAAGATACATCACTATACACGATGTATCGGTCAGATACATCACTATACGCGTTGTATCAGAACGTAATATATCACTTTACGACATGTATCATTCGAATGTATCGGGACGTTGAGTGATGTATCCGACAAAGAGAGGTGATGTATTGGGACGTTGAGCGATATATCAGGTCGTTTTGGGATGTATCCGGATTCCACCAAATTTACGAATTTTTTGTAATTTAGAAAATAGTAAGAATATGATGTAATTAGCTCTTAACACTATGAGATTTATGTAAAATTCTTTTTTTTAATGCTTTAAAATTGATATATATTTTTACCATAGTGCTTATTTAATATTTGATTACACATTGAGGTAGATCGGATGTATTTTTTTAATGCTTTGAAAATTAATATCGATTTTTTAGTTTGAAAATTATTCCTTTTTTTTTATTTATAAAAAAACATTCTTACTTATGGATTCTTGTTTTTGAAATATGCATTTTTTTGTGACTTAATTTTTTAGACGAATTGTTTTTTTTATGTATGAAAACTGTATAATTTACAATTTTTTAAAATACTGCATCATTTAAAATTAGCATCTTATATATACAAACTTCATAAATTGAAAATCTAAAAAAAAATTGTTAAAATAAATTAAGTTTACCAGTTTGTATATAATTTTCATACTTAATGAAATGAGTATACTTTGTTATATATTAATTCACACGATAAAAGAATTATCATTTATTGTATGTAATGAGTATATAATATGATTTCATTATTAACTTTAACTAATACTATCGAAATCAGTTTATATACAAAATTTGTTGGGACATGAAATTTAATATCTATTTCACACACACATATATATATATAATACAGACACCTAAACTAAACTTACTAATGAATACCAGTTTTTATACACATTCTAAATAAAAAATATAATTTATTGGGGCATCAATTTTCATACGAATTTCATACAGTACTAAATGTTTATACATAATATACTGAACTTACTAATTGATATCAATTTTTATATACTTTCTAAATAAAAATGTCATTGCAAACTGATACCTAGAGGTTACTACTAAATATTTTGTTCACAGAAAATATAATCAATATTGTCACGATCCAAAAATGGACGTAATGACACTTATCTATTCCCATCAAAACAAGTCAGCCTCAACCCAAAAAAATGAAAGAAATGCGGAAATATAATGCAAGAACAAGATAAAGCAGAAAATTTATTCGTTCTATTAAAATCGCCAAAATTCGGTTGTCACGTTTACAAGCCACTAAATAGATAAAGTGTGAAATTTAAAATAATTACAAGTCTCAGCCTTTATTTCTCAAATAGAACAAAGTATAAAGAAAGGGAAAAAGAGGGCCCGCCGAAGTGACAAGCAACTACCTCTCAAAATCCTTGACAAGCCTCGAAATAATAAAAAGAAGAAGAAGGAGGAGGAAGAGGAAGAGGAAGAGGAGGAAGAGGTAGAATCAAGGAGTGAGTACCAACAACATGGTACCCTCAAGCGACCTAATAAACAAGACATTTAGCTAGAAACCGAATACTTCTTTCATCCCAATCGAACCTCCTTAAACTACAACCCACACATAGATCCGTAGCTACAATACACGGATCACAAGGCACAGTAATCACAGTTCTTTGGCCACGATTCAACAGCCAAACAAAATCAAGTAGATATATCACACGTAACAAAGTGATGAGTCGAGAATTTTGATTCATTTATGGCTCATTATTCAATGAATTAGTGTCCTCAATGCCTATTTTGTGCTCATAACGGATGTTAATGTGTTTATATGCAACAATGAAGGCTTAAGAACAAGGCAAGGACATTATGATGTGAAAAGGAGCGAAAAAGTTGGAAAAGCTGAAGAAAAAAGAGGCTGGAGCTCACAAAAGCCACTCGGCGAGTGAGCTTCTAGCTCGCCAAATTATCCAGCGAAGCAGCCCATGGATCAAGCCAACTAGGCGAGTGAAAATGCACTTCGGCGACACGCCTGTCACGACCCAGGAGTACCCCCTAGATGTAACAAGACTTATAAGACCCCGAGAGGCCTCATACAAGCCACTTAGCATATCATAACATAAAGTAATAGAAATGAGCGGGAATTAAAACTTTTCAATACAATCAAAGTCTTTTATAAAAAACGAGCAGAAGTCTAACAACATTTTCTTAAACCATCTAGAACAATATGAAATAAGTCTTGGGACGCTGTCCATACAATATTCCAAGACATAAAAGAAAGACATAAAGAAAGCGGTGATCACATCCTCGAACACAATGAGGACTCACCAAATCTTCACTTCCTTGGTCAACAAGAGAGCTACCCACGAGTGTGAGAATCTATGTCGCCGGACCCTACATTTGATAAGAATGTAGGCAAAGTATGGGTTAGTACAATCAAGTACTAAATATGATAGCTAGCATAAACAACATAAAGATCATGGTTAGTTAATACGAACTATAGCATAATCAAAGCATGTAAAACAATATCATAATAAGAAAGGAATACTTCTCAAACAACCTTACTCATCCTTAGTCAAGACTTGGGTCATCACCTCTTAGTCAACTTACCTCATGGAAGGCCTATCTAGCAACAATACAAGCTACACATTCTTCATAAGACAACTCACATAGTTATACTTACTTTTGAAGACACGGGGATTCGCCTCTTTGCCTAACTTACAAAGGCTAATGGGTATTCGCCTCTTGCCTTACTTACTTTTAGATTGCGGGTACTCACCTCCACAACCTCATCATATGATGCGGGTACTCGCCTCCACACCATTTAATAAGGAGCATGGGTACTCGCCTCCATGTCCATTCTTCATAGTAAGAACGTGGGGACTCACCTTTTGTTCAATTCTAAGGAGTATGGGAATCACCTCATATCCTTTCATATGGAGGTCAAGGGTAATCGCCTCTAGCCTCATCAATTACATAAGCTTTTAGTCTAGATTCATTTTAGGTGAGCAATCCTTTCAAACCTAGAATCATTCATGTGAGTAAGCCTTTCACATTCATACATTCATAATTAGGCAATTTAGGTGGGAAGTATCTCTTCCTCAACAATAACATCGATTACCAACAATTCACATCATAAGCTTTACTCTCAAAGCCCTAGCTTTCATGATCATCATCTAAGCTTCATTCTTAAGCAATTCTTATCATAATTCATCAATCCTACAAGGACAAGCCTAAACCCACAAAGTTTCCCTTCATGGCAATAACTCAATTATATCAATTCTAGGGTATAATCATGGAATAGGCATGGATACATGTAATTTCACTCTAATAACATGTAATTATACTAATTCTATCATAAACAATCACAATCCACTCAATTGGATCCATACTCAACATAACCCACAACATTGGAAGAAACCCTAGCTAAATTTGGGGAATGCTTCATCAAATTGGGGGAATTCTAGGGGACTCCATGGATGAAGAGCTATCATACCTTGATCACAAAGCCCTAACAAGCTTGAAGATTGAAAACTTGATCTGGACCTAGCTTCCTCTTCTTCCTTTTTCTTCCAACTTCTAGAAAGAGAATATTTGAGAGGAGTTTCTTTTTGGATTTGAGTGAATGAGGGGTTCTGGGGGGTTAAAAATCCTTATATTGGTGTTTTAGACTTAGGCAAAACGACACCACATTGATTTAATTAAAACCGGAAAAGACCCTTAAATCCCTAAAATAACTGCCTAGACCTGACCCACGAGACCATGACCTACGGACCGTGGATGGACCAACGGTCCATCCTGGTCAATCGTGGTTCGTGGTCAGAGAATAATGGCCAACCCAAGACACCCCTAACCACGGACCATGGATGCATCCACGTGGCGTGGGTCCTGGTCTCGTGGTTCACTGCCTCAGGTAGTTTCTAGGGTGCTCACTAACGGGGGCTCACCCACGTGGCGTGGGTCTAACCACGGGGCGTGGTTTGCCCTCGTGGGTGACACCTGGAGGTTCTGGAAATTTCTAGCTTTTCCTCGTTCGGGTACAGGGTGTTACATTATCCCCCCTTGGGATCATTCGTCCTCGAATGAGATTCTAAGCACATTTCTAAACAAAAAGACTCTAGACTAGCAGCCTATCATGCATGTAACACATCAAACACAATTAAGGAGGAAACATCAACTCCGAGTCAACTCTACTCAATGCACCTTAAGGAAGTAGGAACTACATCTATCAACCCAAAATGCATGAAATTTCAGATTTCTCATATTCAAGGAGGTACTATCATCTCCAAATTTAAAACACGCTCGACACAATCTCATGAAGCTCATATGCAATTCATCTCAAAAAACATATCTAAAACATGTTCATCAATTCATCTCATGGAGTCTATAGCAACTTATACTCAATGCACTACAACATGAGGAACACAATTCACATAAGTCATTTCTTCTAAGACTCAAGCTACTTCATGAACATACACATAAAGAAATCATGAAAACACATAAAACACACATGACTCTAAACATAAAACAAATCAAGAGGAAATTCATTACCTCAAGCTAGAGTAGAAGGAAAAAGATAAGGATATCGACACTTCATATCAGCCTCGGCCTCCCATGTAGCACCCTCAACTAAGTGGTTTCTCCACAAGACCTTCACGGAAGCTATTTCCTTATTTCTCAATCTCTTAACTTGCTGGTCTAAAATCTCAACCGGAACTTTTTCATAAGATAGAATTTCATCAACTCCCAATCCTTCAAGAGAAACTATGGATGTCGGATCCCCAACACACTTCTTAAGCATAGAGACATGAAAAACGGGGTGCACGGTTAACAACTCATTTGGCAAATCTAACTCATAAGTAACTCTACCAACATTTCTCAAGATTTGATACAGGCCCATATATCGGAGACTAAGTTTTCCTTTCTTCCCAAATTTCATCACACCCTTCATGCGTGAGTTTTTCAAATAGACCCAATCACTAACCTCGAACTCAAGGTCTCTACTTCTAACATCGGCATAGGACTTTTGTCGGCTCTCTAATGAGCTGGACCTTCACCATAGCCTCATGAACTAGTTCAGGTCCAATCAAAGCAACTTCACCCACTTCAAGCTACCCTATAGGAAATCTATACCTCCTACCATAAAGAGCTTCAAAGGGGGCCATATCAATACTAGAATGGTAGCTATTATTATAAGCGAACTCTATCCATGGCAAGTGATCATCCCAACTTCCCTTGAAATCGATGACACATGCTCTCAACATATCCTCTAAAGTTTGGATTGTTCACTCCGCTTGTCCATCGGTTTGTGGGTGAAAAGTCATGCTAAGCTTCACTTTTGTGCCAAGACCCTTTTGGAAAGATTTCCAAAACTGAGATGTAAACTGAGTACCTCTATCGGAGATAATGGACAATGGCACACCATTCAATCTTACCATTTCCCTCAAATATAATTTGGCATAGTCTTCCGCCGCATAAGAAACCTTGACGGGAATGAAATGAGCTGATTTCATCATTCGGTCTACTATAACCCAAATCGAATCATATTGGCACTGAGTATGTGGCAACCCTACTATAAAATCCATATTTACATCCTCCCACTTCCAAGTGGGAATACTGATATCCTGGGATAAACCTCCCGATTTTTGGTGCTCAACCTTTACTTGTTGGCAATTCAGACACTTAGCCACA
Source organism: Solanum etuberosum (assembly GCA_029582245.1). Taxonomy (NCBI): domain Eukaryota; kingdom Viridiplantae; phylum Streptophyta; class Magnoliopsida; order Solanales; family Solanaceae; genus Solanum; species Solanum etuberosum. Next base: position 26,413 of record JAJONR010004868.1, on the reverse strand, counting down.
AATCCCGCAATATCTTTCTTCATCCCATTCCACCAATAAACTTCCCGCAAGTCGCGTTACATCTTGGTGGCTCCCGGGTGAATAGAATACCGAGAACTGTGAGCTTCTGCCAAATTTTTTCCCTCAAGTCATCAACATTTTGAACACATAACCGACCTTGGTATCTAAGTACCCCATCTCCCCTTTGGGAGAAAGCCTCAACAGACTTCTTGAGTACCTGCCTCTTTTAATTCTACCAAAATCGGATCTAGACATTGCTTAGCTTTCACATCACTTACAAGAGAGGATTCAGAACCGTTATGAACCATGACACCACCCTTGCTAGAGTTGATTAATCGAACATCCAAACGGGCCAATCTATGTACCTCTCGTACCAATTCCTTCTCATCATCATCAATGTGAGCAACACTACCCATAGACAACCTACTAAGAGCATCCGCTAATACATTTGCCTTTTCGGGGTGATAAAGGACACTCATGTCATAATCCTTCAATAACTCAAGCCACCTTCTTTGGTGAAGATTCAGATCTTTCTGAACTAAACACATATTGCAAGCTCTTGTGATCGGTAAACACATCAACATGCACTCTGTACAAATAGTGTCTCCAAATCTTTAGAGCAAATACGACTGCCGCTAATTCAAGGTCTTGAGTAGGATAATTCTTCTCATGTACTTTAAGTTGCCTTGAAGCATAGGCAATAACTTTACCATTTAGCATTAGAACACATCCTAGCTCGAATCTTGAGGCATCACAATAAACCACAAATCCATCCGTCCCTTCCGGTAAGGTCAACACCGGAGCGGAAGTAAGTCTATGTTTCAACTCTTGGATGCTTTTCTCACACGCTTCCGACCATATGAGCTTAGCCTTATTTTGAGTCAAAGCCGTCAAATGAGAGGCAATCGAAGAGAAACCTTCAACAAACCTTCTATAATAACCGACCAAATCCAAAAAGCTTATAATATCCGAAGGTGATAGAGGTCTAAGCCAACTCTTGACTGCATCCGTCTTCTTAGGATCTACCTCAATACCCTTGTTGGACACAATATGACCAAGGAAAGCTACAGACCTTAACCAAAATTCACATTTGCTAAACTTTGCAAAAAGTTGTTGGTCCTTAAGGATTTGCAATACGATCCTCAAATGATTAACATGCTCATTCTCACTTCTTGAGTAGATCAAAATATCATCAATAAACACGATCACAAACATGTCAAGATTTTGTCTAAACACTCTATTCATCAAGTCCATAAACACTGCCGGAGCATTAGTCAAACCAAATGACATTACTAAAAACTCATAGTGACCATATCGGGTTCGGAAAGCCGTTTTCGGAATATCTTCTTCTTTCACCCTCAATTGGTGATAACCCGATCGGAGATCAATTTTAGAGAAATAACTTGCTCCTTGAAGTTGATCAAATAAATCATCAATCCTTGGGAGAGGATACTTGTTCTTAATGGTCACCTTGTTCAATTGTCGATAATCATTACACATTTGGAGTGAACCATCCTTTTTCTTAACAAACAACCCCGGAGCACCCCATGGAGAGATACTCGGTCGGATGAAACCTTTATCCAATAGATCCTTCAATTGTTCTTTCAACTCCTTAAGTTTAACCGGAGCCATTCTATAAGGAGGAATAGAGATGGGTTGCGTATCCGGGAGAAGGTCAATACCAAATTCTATTTCCCTTTCGTGAGGAATACCGGACAAATAATCGGGAAATACTTCTGGAAACTCATTAACAATGGGGACCGACTCAAGACTAAGGATTTTGGAATCCACATCCCTCACCTTAACTATATGATAGATGAAACCTTTAGAAATCATCTTTCTAGCCTTTAGACAAGAAACAACCCGACTCTTAGGCATATAATTTCCCCCCTTCCACTCTAGGATAGGCTCATTTGGAAATTGAAATTTGACCACCCGAGTCCTACAATCTATAGTAGCATAGCATGAATGCAACCAATCCATCCCAAGTATGACATCAAAGTCTAACATATAAAGTTATACCAAGTCAACAAGAGTAAATCTATGAGACAAGGAAACGGGACATCTTCTATATACCTTTTCAGCCAACACAGAATCACCAATGGGGGTAGAAACAGAAAAAGGTTCTAACAACACTTCGGGGAGCACATCAAACCTCATAACAACAAATGGCGTCAAAAAAGACAAAGTAGCACCGGGATCAAGCAAACATACATATCAATTTGAAAAACTTTTAACATACCAGTAACCACATCTGGGGAGCTCTCTTGATCACCTCTAGTTTGGAGAGCATAAAATTGGTTTTGCTTAGGAGCACTTGCACCCGAACCACTTAGACCGGATGAGGGGTTGGGTTGAGCCCTACGGCAATTATCTCCCTCATTCTTAGAAACCAAAGGACAATTCCTTATCTTGTGATCCATCTTACTACACCCAAAGCAAGCATTAGAGCCCGCTAGACACTTCCCCTCATGGTTTATCCCACACTTAGCACAAGTAGGCATCATGGACTTACCACCATCTCCTTGGGATTTAGGGTTGGACACCCTTTCATTGTTAGACCTTGGAGGAGCATTAGAAGAGCCTTGCCCGGAGAACCTTTGCTGAAACCTTGAGCAACCTCGGCCACCAGACTTAGAATGTGAGAAGTTACCATCATCTACTCTTGCCCTCTTTACTTCCCTAGATATTTCCTTAAGCTTTTCTTTCTCAATTTCTTGGGCATGCACCATAAGGAGAGAAATGTACATATCATGCACAAGCATAATGGTGCGGCATTCTTTGACAACTAATTCAGACACTCCCGACACAAACTTACTCATCTTGGTCCTATGATCCGTCACAATAGAAGGAGCATATTTAGATAGTTGAGTGAACCTCAAAGCGTACTCCATAACACTCAGATTTCCTTGCCTAAGGTTGATAAACTCAAGCACCTTGGACTCTCTCATCTTAAGAGGGAAGAACCTATCAAGAAAAGCACTTTTGAACCTTTTCCATTCTATGGGACCCGCTTCTTCCGGCCTTGCCTCTTTCCATTGATTGAACCAAATCTAAGCAACCCCTTTGAGTTGATAAGCAGCCAATTCCACCTTCTCTACCGGAGTCACTCCCATAATAGCAAGTATCTTATAGACCTCATCGATAAATTCTTTAGGATCTTCCTCAACTTTGGAGCCATAAAATTCCGAAGGGTTCATCCTCGTAAAGTCCCTCACTCTAGCCGCCGCCGTACCCACATTTAGGTTCACAGGGTTTACCACCACTCTATTGGCTTGGGCCGTCACGTCTTGAGCCAACACTTGGTAAGCTGACCTAAACTCCACATTCATTACATTGTCAGCCAAAGGATCAATTGGAGCTTGAGGAGGAACTTCTTGACCCAAATTGTCTCCTTCAGTCCTTCTAGCATTAGCCCTTCTGGTAGTCATATCATGAAAACCAGCGGGTAAGGATTAGGAGAAAAACCTTATAGAGTTAAACTCCATGGCACGACTTAGAGAATGAAGAAGTGAAGTTTCCTAAACATCTAGTAGCCTCTCATTCAAAAATGTGGCGCGCTTCACACTTATGAACAAGACTCTACTTGACGTGGTTTGAGACATCCTAGAACCCATTCTAAACCTTGTGCTCTGATTACCAAATTTGTCACGACACAGGGGTACCCCCTAGATGTAACAAGACGTATAAGACTCCGAGAGGCCTCACACAAGCCATTAGCATATCATAACATAAAGTAATAGAAATGAGTAGGAATTAAAACTTTTCAATACAATCAAAGTCTTTTATAAATATGAACGGAAGTCTAACAACATTGTCTCAAACCATCTAGAACAATATGAAATAAGTCTAGGAATGCAACCCATACAATAGTACAAGACATAAAAGAAAGACATAACGAAAGCGGTGATCACATACTCGAACACAATGAGGACTCACCAAATCTTCACTTCCTTGGTCAACAAGAGATCTAGCCACGAGTGTGAGAATCTATGTCTCCGGAACCCTACATTTGATAAGAATGTAGGCAAAGTATGCGTTAGTATAATCAAGTACTAAATATGATAGCTAGCATAAACAACATAAAGATCATGGTTAGTCAATACGAACCATAGCATAATCAAAGCATGTAAAACAATATCATAATAAGAAAGGAATACTTCTCAAACAACGTTACTCATCCTTAGTCAAGACTTGGGTCATCACCTCTTAGTCAACTTACCTCATGGAAGGCCTATCTAGCAACAATACAAGCTACACATTCTTCATAAGAAAACTCACATAGTTATACTTACTTTTGAAGACACGGGGATTCGCCTCTTTGCCTAACTTACAAAGGCTAATGGGTATACGCCTCTTGCCTTACTTACTTTTAGATTGTGGGTACTCACCTCCACAACCTCATCATATGATGCGGGTACTCTCCTCCACACCATTTAATAAGGAGCATGGGTACTCGCCTCCATGTCCATTCTTCATAGTAAGAACGTGGGGACTCACCTTTTGTTCAATTCTAAGGAGTATAGGAATCACCTCATATCCTTTCATATGGAGGTCATGGGTAATCACCTCTAGCCTCATCAATTACATATGCTTTTAGTCTAGATTCATTTTAGGTGAGCAATCCTTTAAAACCTAGAATCATTCATGTGAGTAAGCCTTTCACATTCATACATTCATAATTAGGCAATTTAGGTGGGAAGTATCTCTTCCTCAACAATAACATCAATTACCAACAATTCACATCATAAGCTTTACTCTCAAATCCCTAGCTTTCATGATCATCATCTAAGCTTCATTCTTAAGCAATTCTTATCAAAATTCATCAATCCTACAAGGACAAGCCTAAACCCACAAAGTTTCCCTTTATGGCAATAACCCAATTATATCAATTCTAGGGTATAATCATGGAATAAGCATGGATACATGTAATTTCACTCTATTAACATGTAATTATACTAATTCTATCATAAACAATCATAATCCACTCAATTAGATCCATACTCAACATAACCCACAATATTGGAAGAAACCCTAGCTAAATTTGGGGAATTCTTCATCAAATTAGGGGAATTCTAGGGGACTCCATGGATGAAGAGCTATCATACCTTGATCACAAAGCGCTCTCAGGCTTGAAGATTGAAGACTTGATCTTGACCTAGCTTTCTCTTATTTCTTTTTCTTCCAACTTCTAGAGAGAGAATATTTGTGAGGAGTTTCTAACCATGGGGTGTGGTTTGCCCTCGTGGGTGACACCTGGATATTCTGGAAATTGCTAGCTTTTCCTCGTTTGGGTACCAGGTGTTACAGTGCCGAATGGAACGGCGACAACGATCCAGCTCACCAAATATTCCAGAACAATTGTACGGAGGAGTCAAGCTAAAAGGCGAGAAGACATGAACTTCAGCGGATCGCCGAGTCGTTCGGCGATCCCGACTAATATCGCCGACTAGACTCCGTGCTGAGATTTTAGGAGTTTTTGGGAACATATAATTTCATTTTTTGAAAAGAAAAAAGGAAGTTCGGAGAGAGTGTTTTACCCAGTTTTGAGAGCTTTTACATATTTTTACATTGTTGAACATTCTAGGAGAAGATTTGGATTTTGGATTTGAGGTTTCAGGATTCTAGCCATAATTTTGGCATTGAGTATTGCAGATTGTTAATAATTCGTATGGATAATCTTTTTGGTAACGATTTCTTACTTTTTGCTATTTTGGCTAAAAGCGCTTCCCTTGGAGGTGTGATCATGTAATCAAATACATAAATTAGCTTGTGGGTATTATTAATTGCTGACTTTAATGTTGTTTTGAAATGGGTTCAATTATTTATCTATGTTTTCATTGATGAACTGATGTTGCAAACTCGGTTCTAGCTTAGCTCTCTATGCTTGCTTCAGAAAGAGGTATAGAGTAGAATGAATGATTGATAGTTGTATTGATTTACATCTTTACAACCCAGCTTGATAAAATGGGTTTAATTAAGGAATTGGGATGTTTTGTATTGTTAAGCTTGTTGAGGTTCGAAAGAACGCACTCGAAACATGATAGTTGATCGAGAGATAGCTATTTTATTAAAAACCTATCCTACCCATTGAGATTCAACAACTTAAAGCAAGTAATAATTACCCATTAAGTAAAATTAGCATTTGATTGCTCACACTCCTAAGGGTTCTCTCTCTAATAATTCAAATCCCGCGTTAATTGTTTTTGTTAGCAATTGGTTACTAAAATTTCCCCCTTTGGTATTGGAAATTGAAACTTTCTTTTATTTCTACAAAAGATTAGAACACTTCTTTACTTCATACTTGAATTCTTGACTGTATCACTCCCTATGGGATCGACCCCAACTCATAATTAGATTTATAGTTGTTAACGATCGCCTACACTTTGAACCGGAAGAAGTGTAGTTGAGCGTTATCAAAAATGGTGCCGCTGCCGGGAGTGGTGTTTAGAATTCTTTTATTGAAGTATTTTCGTGAACTAATTTTATTGTAGTAGTATTTTCTTATTTGTGTTTCTTTGTTGATTGCTTTAAACATGTGAAGAGATGAGTGTGAACGGAAGTAATGCAAGTCAAATTGGGAACAATGATGACATCGGAAACTTGCATGATGCCAATATGGATCAATTGGAAAGTGCGGCTGCTATTTGATTGCCTCCAACTGTGGGCAATGCGGTTTTTTATGTGACTAGTACTATGTTACAGCTGTTGCAAATGAAAGGTCTCTTTGGAGGACTTGCTCATGAGGACCCTCATGATCACATCCGTAATTTTGTGGATGTGTGTGGACCATTTTTCTTTAAGAACATCACTCAAGAGTCAGTCCAACTCCGTTTGATTTCCTTTTCTCTACTGGGGGAAGCAACGAAGTGGTTGACCAAACTACCAAGGAAATCTATCACTTCTTGGGAGGAACTCACATAAGTATTTTATGAAAGGTTTTTCCCTCCTTCAAGAATGGTTAAGTTAAGGGATAATATTTAGAACTTCAAGCGGATTAATGGTGAGCCTATACATGAAACATGGTTGAGATTTCAAAAGTTGCTTCTACAATATCCTACTTATGGGTTGTCGGATAATGTGTTATTGCAATATTTCTACCGGAGTCTCGACACTGTCAACAAAGGTGTTGCCAATCAACTTGGTATTATGAGTCAACCTTTCGCCGTATCATCAGCGTTGCTTGATGAGATGACCAAAATTAACCGTACCTGGTACACAAGGGAAGATCAAGTATCTCCTCTAAACCTCGGGCTGACCAAGGAACAATTGGAAAAGAACCAAGAGCGTGATGAGAACATGGCCAAGATAATGACCCAAATGGACTTGTTGACCAAACATGTCATGGGAGGTGGCTATAAGGACGTATAAACGGCTGGTACTAATAATAGAGTGATCCCGGGTGATCCAAAATTTGAAGCCAGGTATAATAAAGAGGCACATTTCTTTTCAAGCCACGTGGGGGGAGGGGGTTCTCGTCCGAGCTGTCCAAGACCTGATGAGAATCAAGGTAGGAGAGATCGAAATCAAGATTGGCGTGATTGGGGTACAAATTGGAGAGATAGAGATGATGATTAAGATCGTTATGTGTGTCCTTATGACTCTCTTAAACCAGAGGAACTAAATGCTAACCCCAAAAGATTTCAAACCGAGGATATGCTTGCTCGCATCTTAAGTAAATTTGAAGTATCGGATAAAGTGCTCAAGGAGATGAATGATGATTTATCAGCTTTGAATCATATGGTGACCTCTCACTTGGTTTCCATAAACCAACTCGAGACTCAAATGAGTCAAATTTTGACTCAATTAAATTCACGACCAAAAGGGGGTCCTCCTAGTGATACCTTGTCAAATCTGAAGAACGATAGTGTCAAATGCATGGCTATTTTGACCCGGAGTGGCAAGGCCGTGGGTAGTGACGTGCCAAATGATGATAAGGCAAGTTCAAGTAAAGGGAAATATATTGCTCTTGATAGAGATGGACTTGACGAAGAATTGAACAATGAAGCGTCCAATGAGGTTGATGATGCACCGAAGGATGTTGTCTTCGGTGATATTAGAAGTTCAAATTTGAGGGTTTCTCCTCATTCGGTACCTACAAAGCCGCTGCCTAAAGTTAATCCACCATTTCCTTAAAGATTGAAGAAGAAGGATGAAGAGGCGAAATTCCAAAAAATTCTCTCCGTCTTCAAAACTCTAGGTATAAATCTTCCTTTGGTAGAGGCGTTGTTAGAGATGTCTGGTTATGTGAAGTTTATGAAAGAATTGGTTACCAAGAAGAGGAGTATAGATTTTGAAACAATTGAGGTATCCCATAGTTGTAGCGCCATTATGACGTGCAATGTGGTTGTCAAGAAAGATGACCCGGGGGTATTAACTATTCCATGCACTATAGGGATATTTCAATTTGCTAAAGCATTGTGTGATTTGGGGGCAAGTATAAATTTGATGTCCTATGCCATTTTCAAACAAGGCTACGTGAGACTAAGTCAAAAACTATACGTCTCCTCATGGCTGACTGATCTATCAAGCAACCTATTGGCACATTATGATATTTTGGTGAAGGTGGTCAAGTTTATATTTCTGGCTGACTTTGCGATTCTCGATTGCGAGATTGATGCCGAGGTTCCTATCATTATGGGTAGGCCATTCTTGGCTACCGAAAGAGCTCTTGTCGACGTAGAAAGTGGTGAGTTGAAATTTTGGGTAAATGATGAGGAAGTCACTTTCAATGTGCGTAAATTAATGAAGCAACCAAGTAACATTCATGTTGTATTGTTAATTGATGTGATTGATAAAGTGGTTTCTTGTGTGTGTGAGTATTTAGCCACCGTTATTTTGAATTATGATGGTGAAAAGACTCAAGATTATGATGAGGTAGTGGGTGCTCTATCAGGTTTTCTTATTCTAATAATCCCTTAAAGGTTGATATCGATTTGAAAAATAGGGAAAGTCCTCCTGCGAAGCCATCCATTGTAGAACCAGCAAAGCTCGAGTTGAAGGTACTTCCACCTCACCTTCATTATGTGTTCTTGGGAGCTAACAACACTTTGCTCGTAATTATTGCCACAGATTTGCTTGAATGGCAAGTGCAATAGCTTATTAGTGTGTTGAAAAGATATATCAAAGCCATTGGATGGATGATTTCTGATATTGTGGGAATTCCTCTCAGTATTTGTACTCATAACATTCAATTGTATAGTGAATTCAAGCCAAGTATTGAGCACCAAAGGAGGTTAAATCCCCCAATTCAAGAAGTGGTGAAGAAAGAGATCATCAAGTGGATCGATGCGGGAGTTGTCTAACCTATTGCGATAACAAGTGGGTAAGCCCTGTGCAATGCGTTCCAAAGAAGGGTGGTATAATTGTTGTCCCAAATGATAAAGGTGAACTTGTGCCAATGTGACCAGTTACCGGTTGGCGTGTATGTATGGATTATAGGAAGTTGAATGCATGGACCGAGAAGGATCATTTTCAAATGCCCTTTATGGATTAGATGCTTGATAGACTTGCGGGGCGTGGATGGTATTGCTTATTGGATGGTTATTTCGGTTATAATCAAATCTCCATTGCACCAAAAGATCAAGAAAAAATGACTTTCACATGTCCCTATGGGATGTTTGCCTTCAAAAGAATGGCCTTCAGATTGTGTAATGCGCCGACGACATTTCAAAGATGTATGCTCTATATTTTTTTCCGATATGGTAGATGATTCGATGGAGGTTTTCATGGATAATTTCTCAGTTATGGGGGACACATATGAAGCGTGCCTTGAGCACCTTGGTAAAGTTTTGCAAAGATATTTTGAAACAAACCTTGTGCTAAATTGGGAGAATTGTCAATTCATGGTCAATGAAAGTATTGTGTTGGGCACAAAATCTTGGGAGATGGTATACAAGTTGATCATGAGAAGGTTGAAGTTATTGCCAAGCTGCCTCCTCCCATTTCGATTAAAGGTGTTCAGAGTTTCTCATGTCATGCAGGGTTTTACCAGAGGTTCATAAAAGATTTCTCTAAAGTAGCTTATCCTCTTTGTAAGCTACTTGAAAAGGAATGTGTCTTCAAGTTTGATGAAGCTTGTATCAAAGCATTTTTGTATCTAAAAGAAAAGCTCATTTTGGCTCCAATCATTGTTGCTCTGGATTGGATTGATGATTTTTCAGTTGTGGGGGACACATATGAAGCGTGCTTTGAGCACCTTGGTAAAGTCTTGCAAATATATTTTGAAACAAACCTTGTGCTAAATTGGGAGAAAAGTCAGTTCATGGTCAAGGAAGGTATTGTGTTGGGGCACAAAATCTTGGGAGATGGTATACAAGTTGACATGCAAAGGTTGAAGTTATTGCCAAGTTGCCTCCTCCCATTTCGGTTAAAGGTGTTCAGAGTTTCCTAGGTCATGCAGGGTTTTACCAGAGGTTCATAAAAGATTTCTCAAAAGTAGCTTATCATCTTTGTAAGCTACTTGAAAAGGAATGTGTCTTCAAGTTTGATGAAGCTTGTATCAAAGCATTTTTGTATCTAAAAGAAAAGCTCATTTCGGCTCCAATCATTGTTGCTCTGGATTGGAGCATTTAATTTGAGCTAATGTGTGATGCAAGTGGTGTTGCTTTGGGAGCTGTTCTTGGCCAAAGAAAAGGTAATTTGTTTCACCCGGTGTATTATGCAAGTAAGACTTTGGATGTATCTCAAAAGAACTACACCGTCACCGAGCAAGAATTGTTACCCGTGGTGTATGCCTTTGAAAAGTTTAGAGCCTATTTGTTGGGCACCAAAGTGGTCGTACACACCGACCATGTTGCCATCCGTTATTTAATGGCTAAGAGAGATGCAAAGCCAAGGTTGATTCGATGGGTGTTATTGTTGCAAGAGTTTGACTTTGAGGTCAAAGATCGAAAAGGGTGTGAAAACCAAGTGGTGGATCACTTGTCGAGGCTTGAAATTAATGTTGTTGTTTTTGGTGAGAAAGATATTGAAGAAGCTTTTCCCGATGAATCGTTGATGGTTGTCTCAAATAGTACTCCACCTTGGTATGCCGATTTTGCAAATTATATGGTATGTGGGATTCTTCCCAATAGGCTGAATTTTTACCAATGAAAGAGGTTCATGTTCGATGTGAAGAAGTATTTTTTGGATGAACCTTACCTATTTAGAGAATGTGCGGACCACATAATTAGAAGGTGTGTACCGTAAGTGGAAGTAGATGCAATTCTTGATGCTTGCCATGCGTCACCTGTTGATGGATGCCATAGTGGAGTGTGTACAACCACGAAAGTACTTCAAAGTGGTTATTATTGGCCAACATTGTACCAAGATGCGCACTCTCTTGTTAAAAAGTGTGTTCAATGCCAAAATCAAGGAGGAGTGTTGCGAAGGCATGGATTACCTCTCACTCCCATTCTAGAGGTAGAGTTGTTCGATGTTTGGGGAATTGACTTTATGGGGACTTTTGTGAGTTCATATGAGAACAAGTACATTTTGGTGGCTGTTGACTATGTTTCTAAATGGGTAGAGGCTGTAGCTTTAACTATTAATGAAGGGAGAAGTGTTGTGCAATTCCTCAAGCGGTACATTTTCACAAGTTTGGCACTCCACGTGCAATTATTAGCGATGAGGGCTCTCACTTTTGTAACCGCATGTTTGCATCATTGTTGAGAAAATATGGCATCAAAAATAAGGTTTCTACCCCTTATCACCCGCAAACAAGTGGATAGGTTGAGGTGTCGAACCAGGAAATTAAAGAAATTTTGGCCAAGACCGTTAACGCAAATTGGACTGATTGGTCTAGAAAGTTGGAAGACGCTCTTTGGGAATATCGTACTGCATTCAAAACCCTGATTGGTATGTCCCCATATCAATTAGTGTTTGAAAAATCTTGTCACCTACCAATTGAGCTTGAATTGGGGGGATGCGTCAAAGGATAGAGTTGACCAACTCCATGCGATGGAAGAGTTTCAGCTGCGAGCTTATGAAAGTTCTGCCCTTTATAAGGAGAAGATGAAGATGTGGCATGAAACCAAGATCCTTCAGCGTGAGTTCAAAGTCAGAGATCTTGTGTTGCTCTATAACTCTCGTTTGAGATTTTTCCAAGTAAACTCAAGTCCAAATGGTCGAGTCCGTTCAAAGTGATTCATTTATTCACGAAAGGGGAAATAGAAGTTGAAAGCAAGGAAGGGTCAGTGTTCAAGGTGAATGGGCAAAGGCTGAAGTTGTACTTTGGGGAGTGCCCCAATATGACAACGGTTGAGGTGGTGTATTTGGAAGAGGCTTGAGTGCATTTCCACATCGTGCCACGACGTTAACTAAGGCGCTTCTTGGGAGGCAACCCAAGTTTTAGTGTTTTGTGCTTTGAATAATGTTTTCTGAATGTGTAGGTTGGAATTCCTATTTTGGAAGAAAGGATAATGGGCGAAGGATGGGAACACTCGACGAGTCGCAGAATGATCCCCAAGATTTCCCAAACGCATCGCCTTTTGAAGGCCAAGATTGAGGACAATTCTAGAATATTTAGCGAGATCATAACTCACTTGGCGATTCGCCGAGTTGGATCGGCAGCCCGATTGATCTCGCCCTTTTGCATCACTTGAAGGACTGGCTTTCTATAAATTTTGGCGAGCTGAAGTCTACTGACGACTCGCCGAGTGTATCGGTGGCGTTGGTACTGCTCGCCGATTGGTGTGCGAGGTGAAAAGTCTTTTCTCCTCTCATTCATTGAACCTTACTCTCCCACCATTTTTATTCCATGTTTATTCTTTCCATTTTTTGTTATTTTGCATTAAGGACAGTGCTTAAGTCTTTTTGGTGCGGTGAAATTTTCTCTTGATTGCTTGATTTTGAATGTCATTACTGTTCACTTGTACATTTGTGTATCAGTTGAGATAAATACCGATGACTTGAATAGTGCTCTTGAGGAACGATATGTTTGCACAAGTCCAACGAGGTAATTTGAGTTGCATAAATCTTGTGTGAACTCTTAGTAGCTTATTGTGACTAGTCTGATTGTCGATGTGAGTCTTGCAATGACCGTTGCACGCGAGCTTAACTTGTAGATTCATGATCGATGATTGTGTTGAATGCCTTGTGTGATGAAGTTTACTTGAAATATGTGCACGGTGATACTTAGAACTTGCCTCGTTGGTCCAATTAACTATCTGTGATGAATGAAGGAAATGATTTAGGCATGAATTTTTGAGAGTGAACCAAATGGCTATACCTTTGTGTAACCACCTTGTGAGTGTGTGAACCTAGCTTGGCACCATTTGAGCCTAACTTTTTCTTTGAATGAAACATGAACACAAATGACCTTATCCTCCCCACCTAAAATCTTCATGAAATATTGGTTTATTTGAATAGTCAACTTAGGCCAAAATCCTAAGTTGGGGGTGTGGTAAGAATGATGAAATAAATCGAGCAAGAAGTTTGTGAAAATTCGTCCTTGAAGGCATGTGTGGAAAACGATGGAACCCCTCCATATTTAAAAAAAAAGAGAAAAAGGGAAAAAGAGAAAAAGAAAACAAAGAAATGATAAATTTGTATTCATTGTGCAATGTTGTGGAAATAAAAGGGGTGTCCGATGAGCTATAACAAAAAAAATCTTGTGTTCTATGAAGAGGCTAAGGATGAGTTTTGAAGATGAAAAGAATGAAAGAAAAGGAAAAGAAGTGAAATTTGAGCCAGGCTTCATGATGGTAGAAGTCACTAAGACAAAATGATCATACTCGTACCCTCAATTCAATAACAAGCCTTGAAAGACCCTTGTGATCTTGCATGAGCCGAGTGATGTGTTGGTTGGAAAATACGGGCAAGCCTATAGGTAAAATCATGCATGTCTTTCTCATTGGGAGTAGGAGAGTTGGTTTCGATTCCTTAATTGTAATCCTTGATTAGCTTTTCGAGAGCACGAAATCATTCTTTATGTGAGGGTATTCAAATAGTCTTGTTGGGCATGAATTTGCATTTGAAGTGAGCATTGTGAGCTTGAACCCTATTTGAGGATGGCTAGTCATAGTTTGAAACTTTTAGTGCACAATTGAGCATTGCATGTATGGATTGAACCTTGTGTGCATTCATGTTGAGTCTCAAGAAGCACTATTTGTAGACATCCATGTTGGACTGATTGATCTTGTGTTTTACTTTAGGACAAACAAAAGTTTAAGTTGGGGGTGTTGACGAGTCGGGAATTTTGACTCATTCAGGGCTCATTATTCAATGAATTAGTGTCCTCAATGCCTATTCTGTGCTCAAAACTTATGTTAATATGTTTATATGCAGCAATGAAGGTTTAAGAACAAGGCAAGGACATAATGATGTATAAAGGAGCAAAAAAGTTGAAAAAGGTGAAGAAAAGAGAAGCTGGAGCTCACAAAATCCACTCGACAACTCGCCGAGTGAGCTTTCAGCTCACCAAATTGTCCAGCGAAGCAACCCATGGATCAAGCCAACTCAGCGAGTGAAAATGCACTTCAGCAACGCGCCGAATGAAATGGCTACATCGATCAAACTCGCCAAATCTTCCAGAATAATTGTATGCAAGAGTCAAGCTAAAAGGCGAGAAGACATGCACTTCAGCGGATCGCCGAGTCATTCGGTGATCCCGACTAATATCTCTGAGTAGACTCCGTGCTGAGATTTTGAAATGGTTTTTGGAACGTATGAATTCATTTTTTGAAAAGAAAAAAGGGAGTTCGGAGAGAGTGCTTTACCCAGTTTTGAGAGCTTTTACATATGTTTACATTGTTGAACATTCTAGGAGAAGATTTGGATCTTGGATTTGAGGTTTCAGGATTCTAGCCTTAATTTTTGTATTGAGTATTGCAGATTGTAACAATTCGGATGGATAATCTTTTTGGTAATGATTTCTTACTTTTCACTATGTTTGGATAAAAGCCATTCCCTTAGGGGTGTGATCATGTAATCAAATACATAAATTATCTTGTGGGTATTGTTAATTGCTGAATTTAATGTTGTTTTGAAATGGATTCAATTTTTTATTCATGTTTTCATTAATGAATTGAAGTTGCAAATTCAGTTCTAGCTTAGCTCTCTATGCTTGCTTGGGAAAGAGGTATAGATTAGAATGAATGATTGATAATTGTATTAATTTGCGTCTTTACAACCTAGCTTGAGAAAATGGATTTAATTAAGGAATTGGATTGTTTTGTATTGTTAAGCTTGTTGAGGCTCGAGAGAACTCACTCGAAACATGATAGCTGATTGAGAGATAAATATTATATTAAAAACCTATCTTACCCATTGAGATTCAACAACTTAAAGCAAGTAATAATTACCCATTAAGCGAAATTAGTATTCGATTGCTCACACTCCTAAGGTCTTTTCTCTAATCGTTCAAATCCCGCATTAATTATTTTTGTTAGCGATTGGTTACTAAAATTTCCCCTTTGATATCAGTAATTGAAACTTCGTGATTTATTTTATGTTGCGCAATCTTTTATTTCTACAAAAGATTAGAACACTTCTTTACTTCATACTTGAATTCTTTACCGTATCACTCCCTATGGGATCGACCCCAACTCATCGTTGGGTTTATACCTCTTAGCAGCCGCCTGCACTTTGAATCGGAAGAAGTATAGTTGAGCGTTATCACCAATCACAATTACCAAGTAAGTCACATATAAGCATCAAAATACATCAAATCACAATAAGCAACCTCTCACTGGAACAATTTTCCATCGGCAAAATATCACTAGCCGGAACCATTTCCCATCGGATTTATATCAAATCACTAGCCGGAACTATTTCTCATAAGATTTACATCAAATTACTAGCCGAAACAATTTTCCATAGACTTTATATCAATTTACAAGCCGAAACCATTTATCACCGGCCTTTATATCAATTTATTAGCTGGTAATGACCTCGACATCATAAACATCACATGTCTCATCACGGTGCTCAACAATCAATGCACACAAGCAATATCACACCACATGGAAGAGACCAAAATTCATGCAATTCAAGTCCACATTCATGCTATCAAGCATTTCATCAATCAATCAATAAGGGTCATAATAAGGCAATTCACATCATCATAACCATCACATAGCTTTTTCATTTCAACCCTTTTTTAATTCATTAAGATTTATCAAGTGAAAAACTAACCTTTCACTTCATCCCCATTACTCCCAACACAAAAACAACGAAGGGAATACATAAATTCTACTAGAATACAAGGTTTAGGAGATAACTTTTCTTAATCCAATCAATGAATAACTCCAAGAGTTGAGTCTTCCCCTTCCGAATCACTTCCGAAGCCACACAATATATATACAAGCAAGTATTCACAATATATTTTCGAAAACAATCATACCCACATCAATTTCATTGAAAAGGGTTCAATCAACCCAAAATTCAATTCTAGAAAAAGGTTTCAATTTGAAATTTAATACTTGAAAACATTACTCAAGGCCATAAGAACTCATTGGTGAGAACCAATTCGAAAAAGGACTCAAAATCAGTTCATAATCTCCATTTTAGTTAAGAACTTGAGTTCTTAAAAAACCTTGCTAAATACCAATCAAAATCCAAAATCTTGATGTTAGAATTAATAAATAATCAAAGGGAAATGAAGTTTTAGGATCATAAAAGCTTACCCAAATGGTTTAGCACAAAAAAATCTATCACAAATTGCCTACAAGGGTTTCTAAATCTCAAAAATAGAAAATGGGGTTTAAATCCTAAATATGGGAGGTCAAAGCTCTTCTCAGATGTCACAGAAGTGAACTCAGGTTCGCTTAAGCGGACATCGCAAAAGAGATGCACGGTTTGCTTAAGCTTTAGTCGACCCCTTTGAAAATGCAAAGCTCTCTTCACTTTCGTGAATGTTTGCTTAAGCGGACTGACCTTCGTAAAAGCGAGGCCAGCAGACACCAAAAAAATCAGCCAACTCTCAAAACATCGAAAGGATCCTCGAAATTCATTCGGAACCCCTTACATACAAAACCACTTACGCAAATCAATTATACTCGATGTTCCAGACTCAATAGAATTGTCAAAATATAAATTTGAGGTCTCCTTGACCCGACATCCGTGAAAACCACAAGAAACTAACTTAGCACCTAAAAAAGGCTAAAACAAGCTCGGGACCTCTCAAAAATCAACCAAAACCTCATCTAGGCCGAAACCCATCCCCAAATCCAACAGAACTCTTGGAATTCCAAACCAAGGATCTGAACCCCAAATGTTGATCAAAGTCAACCCCAAAAATAAATTTCTACAATTTCACAGTTTAGGACCTCAAATCCTTAAAAAGACTCTGAATCTAAAATCAACAACTCTCACAGTTCAAATTCCACTGGGACTGATGGAATCGACTAAATTTTGTTCTAACACTTGAAACCGAAAAAAACTCCGAAACCACTTTTAAGCAACTTAGCCTTTCATGATCCCAAACTTACCAAATTCACAACTGTCACGACCCAGGGGTACACCTTAGATGTAACATGGCGTATAGAACCCCGAAGGACCCCATACAAGCCACTTAACTTTCATCACATAAGAAATAGAACAATAAGAGTAAAAAAATAATCCAAGTCCAATAGTTTTTTTAAAAAGAAAAGCGGAAGTCTAAAACACTTGTCTCAATATAGCCATCTAGTACAATAGAATGAGATTGGGCCTAGCCCATACATCTGTCCAAAAGTGAAATACATGAAAGAAAGTGAAACAATGAACATCCGTCCTCGAAGCATGAGAACTCACCAAAGCTCAGGAATCTTGAAATCAACCATTAGCCACGAAACTGAGAAACCTGACTGTCGGACCCTACATTTGGGGAAATGTAGGCAAGAGTATGCGTTAGTACAAAACAATGTACCAAGTATTATAGCTATGCATAAAATATTTAAATCGTGCAAAAAAGGGACATTTGATTTCATGACATGCAATTGACCAAGCTAAAACATGATATAAGAGAGTTAGACAACATAAGTCATAAAACCATGGTCAATGCAAGCTAATTATATTTAAAGCCTTTGAACACATATGAGATACTTCTTGAAGTAACCTTAGTTCATTTTTAATGTGGGGAATTAGCCTTAACCGACATAGAGACCATGTGAGCTATAACATGATCCCCTGATGTCTCCCACACCAAAAAGGGTTGTCCTACTTGCCACGGTAAGGACCATAATCTGAGCTAAAGTTGATCCACTAGCTAATGTCTGTCTAGACAATCATCCTATGGGGGCACATAGGTAAGGATACGGATATTGCTTCTAGAAATCCGGCCTCTACTAACGGGAGAGCATCCATCTCAATATCCTCACGGTGCTAAGCATAAATCCCACAGAATAGTTATTTCTTCTTGTTCTTATTATCCATGGAAAGGCACGTCATCTTGCCAATCAAAGCTAAGTCATCATCCATGGAAAGGTATCTTTTTATAATCAATCCAAGCTAGGTTCATTAGGATAGCTCTTAATCTTTGAGTTAATTAGGTGAGAAAACCTGTCAACCTTAGAATTCTTATTGTATGAGAAAACCTTTCACATCTTGCTTTTATGTGTATATGAGAATAATCCTTTCAACAACACATCTACATCATCATCATTGATACTTTACTCTCAAAGCATCCTTAAAACATTTGCATAGATTTCATAAGAAAATGCATAAGTCCATGTTTTACCTTTCTAGGCTCAAAACCCCCTTTCAATAATCAACAATTAGAAAATATGGGTTAGATATGAATTTCATCATAAATTCATGTAAAGCTAGCAATACATGCTTAATTTCATAAAACTCTTTCTTTATAGTCAAAATCCCACATCATATAATTCATAACTTGAAAACATGGGGATTACATGGGTTCATGGGGATATCATCATAAAATCGTAGTATTTCATCAATTCATGCATAACAGATCCTAATTCAATCATTTAAATCAATAATAAAGAGAACCCATGGTAATTGAAGAAAATCCTAACTCAATTGGGGAATTCTAACTTTCTAAATTGGAGAATTTGGGAACTCCATGGATGGAAGGAATCCATGGATGAAAACTATCATACCTCAAAGCCCAATTCTTATCTTCAATGGTGAGAATGGAGGCTTGCCTTGAAACCCTAGGTTGAACCCTTCTTCTTCTTCAAGTTTCTAAAGAGAGAAATATTTTAGAGAGGAGAATTGATCTTCTTTTGTGATTTTGGAAGAATGACTTGAATGGGTTGAATTTGGGGGTTAAAATGCTTATATAGAGGTCTTAGTGAAGGGTAAAACGACGTAGTATAGGAGTTAATTAATTAGGAAAAGAACCAACTACCCCTGAAAAATAAATGCCAGTTGTGACCCACGGCCCTTGTCGACGGACCGTGGTCAGGATGACGGACAGTCCTGCACGACCATCGATGGTGGTCAGACAGCCACTTCTGAGGGTCTGGACCACGGACCGTGGTCCCACCAACGGTCTATTAGTTTGGGCCATGGTTCCAACTCTCTGAACCCTTAATTGGGTGCCCACCCACGGAGCACACCTACGGTCTGTGGTCCTATCCACGGGCCGTGGGTGGCCCTCGTGGCTAGCACCTACAATTTCCCAAAATTGCTTTAGTTCCCTTTTTCGGATACGGGGTGTTACAATATCTCCCCCTTGGGCTCATTCGTCCTCGAATGAGATTCAAGCTAGTATGAAAAAAGTAGGATAGGAACTAACAGCCCAACCTACAATGCAATGCATACAACCAAGGAGGAACTATAGACTCCAAGCTAAGACGTCATCAAAACTTCATAAGAGGGGTGAAACTAAATCTAGCAGCCCATCATGCATGCAATGCACATATTCGAGGAGGAAACATCAACTCCAAGATAACATCCAAGGAGGAAACATCAACTCCAAGCTAATCAACATACTCAAATGTATATATCCGAGGAGGAAACTTCACTCCAAGATAAAATCATGATCATATCATCATATTAAGTAGTCTACATGCAATTTATACTCATATGTACATAAACATGGAAGAGTCAATCAACAAACTCATTTTCTCAAAACTTGAACTTTTCATAAATCATGCATAGTAAGGAAATCATGGAAACACATAAAACACATGACTCCAAAACAAAGAACAAACCATGAGGAACTCATTACCTTAAGCTAGAATAGGAGTAGAGGGAAAGAGATGAGGATATCGGGACCTCATATCGGCCTCGGCCTCCCAAGTAGCACCCTCAACTAACTGATTCCTCCACAACACTTTCACGAAAGCTATTTCTTTAGTTCTCAACCTCTTGACTTGTCGGTCCAAAATCACAACCGGAACTTCCTCATAAGAAAGATTCTCCTTAACTCCCAAACCTTCTAAGGGAACTATGGATGTTGGATCACCAACACATTTCTTCAACATAGAGACATGGAAAACTGGATGCACCGAGGCCAATTCATTTGGCAATTCTAGCTCATAAGTGACCTTACCAATACGTCTCAAAATCTGATATGGGCCTACATATTGGGGACTAAGCTTTCCTTTCTTACCAAACCTCATTAAACTCTTCATGACTGAAATTTTCAAGTAAACCCAATCATGAACATTAAACTCAAGATCCCTTCTTCTCAAATCGGCATATGACTTTTGCCGACTTTGAGCCATTTTCAACCTTTCTCTAATAAGTCGAACTTTCTCTATGGCCTCATGTACCAACTCGGGACCTATTAGGGAAACTTCACCCACCTTAAACCATCCTATGGGAGATCTATACCTCCTACCATATAGGGCCTCAAATTGAGCCATATCAATACTCGAGTGATAGCTATTGTTATAAGCAAACTCAATCAATGACAAATGGTCATCCCAATTGCCCTTAAAATCAATCACACAAGCCCTTAACATGTCTTCCAAAGTTTGGATAGTTTGCTCCACTTTTCCATCGGTTTGGGGATGAAAAGTCGTGCTAAGCTTAACTTTAGTGCCAAGACCCTTTTTGAAAGACTTCCAAAACTGAGAAGTGAATTGGGTACCACGATCGGAAATAATGGACAAAGGCACTCCATGCAATTTTACCATTTCTCTCAAGTACAACTTGGCATAGTCCTCCGCCGTATAGGAAGCCTTAACGGGAAGAAAATGAGTCGATTTCGTCATCCGATCTACTATCACCCAAATTGAATCATGTTGTCACCGGATGCGAGGCAAACCAACAATAAAGTCCATATTCAAATCCTCCCACTTCCAAGTAGGAATGCTAATTTCTTAGGATAAACCTCTCGGTTTCTGATGTTCAACTTTCACTTGTTGGCAATTCAGACGCTTAGTCACAAATTCCGCAATATCCTTCTTCATCCCATTCCACCAATAGACCTCCCGTAAATCACGGTACATCTTGGTGGTTCCCGGTGAATGGAATACCGCGAACTATGGGCTTCTGTCAAGATCTGTTCCCTTAAGTCATCAATATTCAGAACACACAAACGACCTTGATATCTAAGTACACCATCTCCCCCTTGGAAGAAAGCTCCAACGGATTTCTTAAGCACCACTTCCTTCAATTCTACTAAAATTTGATCAAGGTCTTGCTTGGCTTTCACATCCACCACTAAAGACGATTCTGACCCATTGTGAACCAAAAAACCACCCTTGGTGGAGTTCACTAACTGAATTCCTAATCGGGCCAATCTATGAACATCTCGAACCAACTCTTTCTTTTCTTCCTCAATATGAACAACACTTCCCATGGATAACCCACTAAGAGCATCCGCTACCACATTTGCCTTTCCGGGGTGATAGAGAACACTCATGTCATAATATTTCAATAGTTCAAGCCACCTTCTTTGGCGAAGATTTAGATCCTTCTGATTAAACACATATTGCAAACTCTTGTGGTCGGTAAACACATCTACATGAACTCCATACAAATAATGCCTCCAAATATTTAAGGCAAAAACAACCGCCGCTAGTTCAAGGTCATGGGTAGGATAATTCTTCTCATAAATCTTAAGTTGCCGTGAGGCATAGGCAATAACTTTCCCATTTTACATCAGCACACACCCTAGCCCAATTCTTGAGGCATCACAATAAACCACAAAACCATCGGTCCCTTCCGGTAAAGTCAACACCGAAGTGGAAGTAAGTCTATCTTTCAACTCTTGGAAACTCTTCTCACACTTTTCGGACCATATGAAATTAGCCTTCTTTTGAGTCAAAGACGTCAAAGGAGAGGCAATTGAAGAGAACCCCTCAACAAACCTTCTGTAATAACCGGCTAAACCCAAGAAACTTCTAATATTTGAAGGGGTTAGAGGTCTAGGCCAACTCCTGACCGCATCCGTCTTCTTGGGATCTACCTCAATACCCTTACTTGAAACAATATGGCCAAGGAAAGCTACGGATCTTAGCCAAAACTCAAATTTGCTAAACTTCGCAAAGAGTTATTGGTCCTTCAGAACTTGCAACACGATCCTCAAATGATCAATATGCTCACTCTCACTTCTCGAATAGATCAATATACCATCAATGAACACAATCACAAACATGTCAAGGTATTATCTAAACACCTTATTCATCAAATCCATAAATGTCGCCGGAGCATTAGTCAACACAAACGACATCACCAAAAACTCATAATGGCCTTACCAAGTTCGAAAAGCCGTCTTCGTAATATTATCTTCTTTCACCCTCAATTGGTGATAACCTAATCTAAGGTCAATCTTAGAGAAATAACTTTCTCCTTGAAGTTGGTCAAACAAATCATCTATCCTTGGGAGAGGATACTTATTCTTAATGGTCACCTTGTTCAACTGACTATAGTCAATACACATACGAAGAGAACCATCTTTCTTTCTAACAAACAACACTGGAGCACCCCATGGAGAGATACTCGGTCGGATGAAACCCCTATCCAACAAATCCTTCAATTGTTCTTTCAAATCCTTAAGTTCTCCCGGAGACATACGGTAAGGAGGAATAGAAATAGGTTGCGTATCTGGGAGAAGGTCAATACCGAAGTCTATTTCCCTTTTGGGAGGAATACTGGGTAAGTCATCTAGGAACACTTCCAAAAACTCATTTACAATGGAGACCGACTCAAGAGTAGGGGTTTTGGAATCTATATCCCTCACCCTAACTAAATAGTAAATGCAACCCTTAGAAATCATCTTTCTAGCTTTAAGATAAGAGACAAACTAACCCTTAGGCATAGAATTTCCCCTCTTCCACTCTAAGGAAGGCTCATTCGAACACTGAAATTTGACTACACGAGTTCTACAGTCAATAGAAGCATAACACGAGTGCAGCCAATCCATACCAAGAATCACATCAAAGTCTAGCATATCAAGCTCTACCAAGTCAACAAGAGTAACTCTATGGGACAAGGAAACGGGAAACTTTCTATAGACCCTCTTAGTCACAATAGAATCACCAACATAAGTAGAGACAGAAAATGGTTCTAACAACACATCAGGAAGAACATCAAATCTCATAGCCACATATGGCGTCACAAAAGACAAGGTTGCACCGGGATCAAGTAAAGAATAAACATCAAGTTGGAAAACCTTCAACATATCGGTAACCACATCGGGAGAACCCTCTTGTTAACCACGAGTCTGAAGTGCATAGAATTGGTTTTCCTTAGGAGCATTAGAACCCGAACCATCAGGAGGAGCTTGCTTGCCTTCCCTTCTTCTATCTAGAAGCATTGGGCAATCCCTCATTTTATGACCACTCTTACTGATCCCCTCAAATTACATATCCCTAAAGAAGTATAAGCGATCGTTATCAAGTAAAGAACCCAACTTGTAGGTTGGGGTCGATCCCACGAGGAAAATGGTTTAGACTTAAACTTTACTCACTATTATATCCGTTTAGTCAAATTATTTCCGAGACAAGTAAATAAAGGGGGGATTTTGTAAGCAAGTAAAAGATTGTTAATTAAGTAACAAGTAAAAGATTGTTAAAAGACTCAACTTTGTTGTTATCAATATGAGAAAGAAACTAGGGTATATGTGTTCCCCATAAGCTCTTAACGTGGTAATCCTAATAATAGTAATCATTTCCTAGTGTTTTACATGCAAAGTTAGTAAGTTAGGTATCCCTAAGTGATTGGTCCTCCAAATAGGGAATTTCACTACGCACCTTGGTCCGGCTACGAGTGTATACTTTAATAACCCTTACCTTTACCTCAGATTAGACATCACATCAATGTATGGCTTAGTTTTCACCCCCGCACCAATTGACATTAGACTATTAGATAGCATCCACTGAATCTCTATTGTTAATTTTTTTCTCATTAACTACCTCCTTGGTCCGGCAAGTAGAAACGAGGTGAGTTCTAATGTTGCGCACCATTCAAAAGACTTCTAAGCGAAAGAATTAACAATACATGCATAAACACTATTCAAGAATTACTTAATTATTATTCATACTTTGTTAATTGCTCATGGTTCCCACAACCCTAGTTGTGGATTCAACTACTCATGCTTGAAAGAACACAATTCCTAATTGGGTAAAAAAATTTCATGAACTTACAAGAAGAATTGATGAAATTCGAAATCTTCAACTGAATTTCAAAGATAAAATCTTATAAAATGAAATGCGGAAAGTAAATTGCTAAGAGTTTGCAAATTAATTCCCAAAACACAAACTTAGAAATATACAATAATGTCTAACCCCCCAAAATGAGGTTTATAACTCCTATTTATAGAAAAACAAGTCCCAAATATAAAAGAAACGAAATAAGGAAATAAACTTCTGGAACGCGGCTTCATTCGACGACTCAACCTATGGACTGCGGGTCGATCTAAGGTCCATAAGTCCCTTTCTGTGGCTCCATACTTAGGATTTTTCATCAGGTACTGGAACTTCAACTCCCAAATCATCAATGAAGGATGTGCAGGACGGCCCGTGGGTCGACCTACGGTCCGTTAGTTGCTTCGTAGTTCCACACTTAGTCAGAATTCCCTGGTGCTCCATCTACGCCTGCCCAACGACGGTCCGTGGATCACTTCCGTGGGTGGCTCCTTCGGCATAATTTCAGCTTTCATCTCAATCAACCGCGTCCAAGCCTATTTCCTGCAAACATAACACATAAAATATTATTTCTAATACAATATAGCCCTAGACACACACAACTTCTAAGTGAAATGTATCAAAAATACCGTAAACTCACGGTATATCAACACCCTCAACTTAAACTCGTTGTTTGTCCTCAAGTGACGTACTAAAACTCTAAACGACACTTGTGTAGAAGCAAACATACAAACTCAAGCAATCACATGGAAATCTCAATTACATCCTGAACTTAGTGCAAACCTTTTCGTCTAGACTTAATAAGCTAACTCATGCGGATCAAGATATGACATAGATCGACTAATAGACACCACGACATACACTTTTCACAATCACCAAGGTACCAACTCTCCAACAATGTAACTAGTGCCCTCACTTCAAACAAAATCCTTTTTCACACAATAGATATGAATTTTGAGATTTAGGATTCATTCAACACTCACGCTCAGAAGTGACTTCAAGTACAGTTAGTGCTCAATACCATAGGCTTGCCCTTATTTTCACTGCATAGACTCTCCAAACTAGTCACTAGGATCACTATAGGGCTTTCTTAGCTTGTAACATAGGCTCAGGGTCAGGTAGGATATATTTGGGTACTTTTTAGTGACTTTCTGCCCTCCTTGTCATTACATTGGCTTTTTACCTCTTTTCTCAACCAATTCTTGACATCATTTTATTTTCTTTTCTTTCCCTTGACTTTTTTCAACACAGATGTGACCTTTGACTTTATAGCTCATATTTTTCTACTTTTCTTCTTTTTATTTTACTTCATTTTTCTTTGTTTCTTTCAGTACTTTTGTCATTCATCTTTTGAACAAAGTCACATTTTTTTTCTATCTTTTCTTTTTCTCTCTTCAACACAAAACTCTTTTCATACCCTTTTTCTTTCGGTTTCCTTTTGTCACAGCCACCCTCAACTTATGTATTTTGCAAGAGTTGAGGTGCACGATATTCGATGTTGGATCAGGGTCAAGATCAAAGTAACTTTTTGAATTAGCCACCCTCAACTTAGGCTTTTGGCCTAAGTCAAGGTGCACATGTCCAAGGAGAGACCAGAGCCAAAACAATTATTTTAGGGAAGGTGAGTTAGGTGTATTGAAAGAAGTGGTCTATTTTAGGCTCAAACATTTGGATCAAGGGGAACATTTATTTCATTTGGTTGGATCATTTTAGGCTTGAGTGGACTTTATTAGAACAAGGGCCTATGATCATTTCCCAACTTCTAGCCTAGATTATCTTAGCAGGACCAACGGGGAAAGTTCTAGATTGGCACATTACTGTCTGAACATTCAAACTTTTCTCACTCACACTTGGCACATTATTTCATTATCGGATTATCAGATTACCCAGTTCAAGTTTTAGCTTAAGTCATGAGGTCAAATCGGTTCTTTATCATGTCATATTAA
>JAJONR010004867.1:0-27805 GCA_029582245.1 Solanum etuberosum | reverse complement strand
ATCCAAAAGACATTACCAAGAACTCAAAGTGTCCATATCTGGTTCTAAAAGCCGTCTTTGGAACGTCTTTCTCCCGAACTCGTATCTGGTGGTACCCTAATCTTAAATCAATATTTGAGAAGCACTCATCACCTTGTAACTGATCAAACAAGTCATCGATCCTCGGAAGGGGATACTTATTCTTTATAGTCGCCATATTCAGCTGTCGGTAATCAATACACATTCTTAGTGAGCCATCTTTCTTCCTCACGAATAATACTGGCGCACCCCATGGTGAAGCACTAGGCCTAATAAAGCCTTTATCCAGTAAGTCTTTCAGCTGATCCTTTAGCTCAGCAGGAGCCATTCTATAAGGAGGGATAGATATGGGTTGTGTACCTTGTAGCATATCAATAACAAAATCAATTTCCCGTTCTGGAGGGATACCAAGGATCTCGTATGGAAATATATCTAGAAACTCATTAAATACTGGAATAGTCTGAAGTGTCGGTGGTTCTGCATCTATATCATGAATGCGAACAAGATGATAAATACAATCCTTAGTAATCATCCTCCTCGCCTTAAGATAGGAAATAAACCTACCTTTCGGTGTTGTTGTATCACCTTTCCATTCTCAAACTGCCTCTCCTGGAAAGTGGAATCTAACAATCTTTTTCCGGTACTCAACATTAGCATAACAAGACGCTAACCAGTCCATACCCACAATGACGTCGAAATCGACCATCTCTAACTCTACAAGGTCTACAGAGGTCTGATGGTCGATAATTTATACCGTGCAACCTCGATAAACTCTCCTGGCAATAATAGACTCACCAACTGGTGTAAACACAATAAAGGGTCGATCTAACGACTCTGCTACTATACATAACTTCTCCACAATAAATGGAGTAACATAAGACAGAGTAGATCCAGAATCTATCAAAACATAAACACAATGGGAGCAAACAATCAATGCACCTGTCACAACATCTAGTGATGACTTTGAGTCCTGTCGGCTGGCTAGTGAATATGTACGATTCTGGCCACTACCAGAACTAGATTCTCCCTCTCTGCCTCCGCCTCTACCTCTACCTGCTGAAGTCTGGGGTCCACGCCCTCTAAACTGTGCTGATGAGGAGGAACCTACTACAGACCTGGTCGACTGACCTATACTACCCTGACCTATGGTCGGGCAGTTCCTCTACCCATGCCCCTCATGTCCACAAGAATAACAACCTATGGAACCCTGCCTGTACCTTTCGAAATGCATCCTACCGTAAGTAGCGCAACGCGATGGGGATGTCCAAGCCTGGCCTGAACCCCTTTGCTGCTGAGAGCTTGATGCTCGTGAACCCTCACCCAGGCCTGACTGTCCCTGACGATCAAATCTACTACCCTGGGACTGCTGTGACGGAGGTCTAGGTGGCCTACTAGAATATCGGGGTCTGGGACCACCCTGAAAATCTCCTTGTGAACCAGCGGGCCTAGCCCTCTTCTGTCTCTCTCTCTCTCGACCCCCTCACTCATATTTTGCAGATGTTGGCGATCCTCTATGCCTTGTGCAAAGGCCTGAATTAGCGAGATATCCATATTATAATTTAGTGAAGCGATGGAATAAGCGTCGATATAGTCCGAGTCAAGCCCTCCCATAAATCTACGTACCCTGTCATGCATCGTATCAACAAATGCTGGTCGGAGGTTCAGAAACTGGTCCACCCGGCCATCCCTAATCTCTCGAGGCAAATAGTGATCAATGAAAGCTTCTGTAAAGCTATCCCAAGTGGGTAGAGCTGCATCTTTTACCTTAGATCTCTCCTAACTTCCATACCACAATACTGCAATATCACGCAATCGAAATGCTGCTAACTCAACTGATTCAGTCGCTGAGGCATGCATGACTCTGAAGATCCTATGAAGCTGATCAACCAAGTGCTGAGGGTTCTCTCTACGATCTATCCCTATATCCTGTGGAGGATTCAGGGTAAGAAATTCATGAACTCTCGAACTTTCAGGCCCTTCAGAAGGTCCGGCAACATCTGGCGCAACTTGTTGGCGCTGTGCAGCTACTAACTATGCTAACATATATACTGCACTCTTGAAATCCTGATCAGATGGAATAGGAGGAACTAGAGGTGGTACTGCTGGTGGAGCAGGAAGTCCTGTAGCCCTTGGAGGCTCCTGAAGCGGTGGAGAAGCTATAGGGGGCTGAGAAGATGTCTCCCCCTGGGTCTCACAATGGGCTACCTCCACCTGTGATACCTTGCCGGTACCCTCGCTTGCAGCTGTATCTAGCCCCTGCTAGCTGTGGTCTGTCTGGTGCCAGCCATCTCCATCTGCATATAAATATCAATTATAAGCCAGAAAGCTGAACCCTTAAGACACCGCTCTATAGCACAAGGTAAGCAAAAGAAGGATAGTCATTCTAACATGCCCGGTAGCTTCTTGCTTATCGAATGTGGTGCACAACACATTTATAAACAAGACTCTACTAGACACGGCTTGCAGACTCCCTAGGATACGACGTTGCTCTGATACCAAGTTTGTCACACCCCAAACTCAACGGGCGCAACTGACTCTTAATGCCAAAACTCAAGCCCGAGCTGACCCTGCTGAACCATTTCCTACTAGCGCATGGCAGCCACACGCAATCAAGAAAACAAACAAGTATATCTCGGCTTAAAATTAAGCCCTCGGCCGGAAAGACCCCTGTCAACAGATCTATAAAAGAAACAGCTACTCCAAAGAGTTCATATAAAGAAATAGCCAACTAGCACAAAAGTCCTGATTGGGCCGTCGAGGCCACAATGATCTCTATACAAAAACTGAAAGCAGGTATATATCAAGACAATACATCAAACATCTAAAAAGCTTCAGCAAACCAACAAACTAGGCCTACATGGCCATAAAGTAGTTATACACCCCACACACTAGTCTGCAAGCCTCTAAGAGTGGTAAAGATTGGCGGGACAGGGCCCCAGCCTACCCATAAAAATATATACAACAAAATCTAACAAACCTCCCAACTCTGGCAGCTCCGGAGGAAATGGGCTAGCCAACCAGATAGAAGTCAATCCTGCTGCTGAGGAGGTCTACTGGGTCGTCTGTCGGGACCTGCATGCATAAATGCAGTACCCCCAGGCAATGGGGTATCAGTACGAAATAATGTACAGAGTATGAAAGACTATAGACTAAATGAGCAAGTATCATAATATACCAAAAGCAATCAGGTAAGGAAAGAAAAATTTAGATAAGCATGCTAACCCACTACTGAATCTAAATATACAAACAAATTATCAAATAACAACCTAACCAAACCCCCATAAGCTCGGCAGGTACAAACAACACACTACCTACCTAGGCCCCCATAAGCCCAGAAGGTGCCAAATCAACCTACATACCCCTATCAGTATCCCCTTGTCTTTGTAAGAAGTCACATAGCCCTTTTTGGCAACGATATAGCCCCGTAGGCAGCGCATAGCCCTCTTAGGCAACATCATAGCTCTGTAGGCTACACATAGCCCTCTTTTGCATCAACATAGCCCTGTAGGAAACACATAACCCTCTTTGGCGTCAAAGTAGCCCCGTAGGCAACATATAACACTCTTTGACATCAATATAGCCTCGTGGCCAACACATAGTCCTCTTAAACAACATCATAGCCCTCTTAGGCAACAACATGGCCCTGTAGGCAGCACATAGCCTTATAAGGCGTCAATATAGCCCTGTAGGCAGAACATAGCCCTTCAAGGCATAGATCACATTTCTGCAGCTAACCACAATAGCCCCAAGGGCAATAATAACAATCCAATAGGCTAAAAGCGAGCAATTTAGCTATAAGCAAACTATACGAATAGCCTCTAAGTCGTGTCCAACATAGGGACGCTACTAACTGAATAAGAATCCCAACAAGAGAGGATTATATCCACTCGAGCAGCCAACAATCAACACTAATGGCTACAAGTATAACAACGATAACAACCCAATTACATTGCTCCTAAGCTTTAAGGAAACATGTCGTAAGTAGGGAATAGCCTTAACATACCTTTTTTGCTGAATTTACGTGTCCTAACGACTTTTACTCACAGCCCCCCTCACTACTACAACAAGGCAGGACCATAATCAACCCACGAAAATAGAAGATACCACGATAATCTGATAAAAGATATGTATTTCCGTCGCAAATTGCTATTTGCGGCTTATCAAAACTAGAGTCGATGAAAGAAGGATCTTACCTTGATCTTAAGTTAATAATACACCTCAAAACCTTAAAGTATGTCCAAACCCTTGATGTTCCAACACCAAAGTATGATATGCTATGAAATCGATAAAATAAATTATACCATAATGACGAGCTCAACGCGTAGAACAACTTTCGTCAAGGACTTAAGTCGAGAAAATATATAATTTGGTTGATCCTAGAAGTGGGTTTTCCAAGTTTTCTGGTTATTTACTGAAAAAAATGAAGAAAAGTCGAAGAAGAAGATATATATAAAGAGTTCCATCGACCTAGGGGACCCACCTCACGTGCCTGCTTGCGCAGTCTCACGAAAACGTCAATATATTTATTCTGAATTAGTATGAACGAACGGTTTGATGCATTGGAAACTAGACTCGTAGACCTTCGATTTTCTAGGTTGTAGGCCCCATAACTCTTTATTGATTGGGAGAAAACCTCCGAGACATTTGACCTAAATTTCAGAGAATATTTTAAAAGGTACTTACGATAACTTTCGCCAACTTTTATTTTGCAACTTACCTAACTTAAAAACTTGAGATACAACCCTTGAACACTTAAAATATGACATACCACGTCATTCTTAATTTATTACTCACCCTCTTTGTTTTTCCAAGAAGGTACGAGTTAAATTAGAGTTCTAAAAAGTCGGGGTGTTACAATTTAATAGGATCTCTTAGCCACACTTTCAATATTTATTTAAAATGTCAATATTTTAGTTTGTGATGTATCTGATTTATGTATTTTTTTTATTTGTTTGATTTGAAAGAATAAAATTACTTAATAACAGAAAGGAGAAAATCTGGGGGAGAATATTTAAAAACGGAATATATCACTTAAAATTCTTATCAGTTACAATTTCAAAAGAATCTCCTTTCTCATTCGATTGGATCAACAGTTTCAATCTCTATTTTTCTCCCTTATCAAGATCTTAATCATGGATGGTGAAATTTAAAACATCAAGAAGTGGAACATACTGTCAAATATATTTTTCTTTTATTTGTATTAGAAAAATATTACTAATTGTATCCCAATATAATCTAATCACTATATATGAATATGATTTATGAAAGGATACAAGATTCTCAAAAAAAAATTGCCTCCATAGTGGAAATAATACAATCTGTTGAGGAAGGATGCAATATTCTAAAAAAAATAATATAAATTGACTGTGAAAGAAATAAGGATACAAGATTCTGGGGAAAAAAAGAGGCAAACATAGTGGAATGACTACAAACTAAAAAAGAAATACAATGTTCTTAATAAAAATACAAATGTTGAGTAAAAGAAAAACAATTGATAAACAAAAATTAATATGAATACAATTCTGGTATGAATACAATTTTTGTAATTTTCTTCTCCGACTCTCTTTCTTCTTCTTCTTCGTCTGCTATGTTCCTTTTTTCCAATTTTTTGTTCACCAAACCCAAATCTGAATCCGTATTCACTTGTGCATTAGTGACCCTATAAGAAAAATTCGAAATTATTAAATATGAATGTATAAAAAATCAAACAATATATGATGTATGAATGTCAATGTAGATTACTATAATCTACTCAATCTCAAATATGAAAAAAAAATCACAAAAAAATTAAATAATAGTGTTTAAAAGATGAAAAATCTGAAATACATAAAAGAGGAAAATCTCACAAAATACTTGGTGAATATGAAAACAAAACTCACAGAAAAATCAAGTAATATTGTTTAAAAGACGAAAAATCTGAAATATAAAATACTTAGTGAATATGAAAACAAAATCACAAGAAATCTCACAAAATACTTGTTGACTTCGAATTTACCTTTATCAATGGATGAAAAATCTTTTGAATTAATTGTGAGATTTTCTTGAACAAAGTGTAGGAAATTCGAAGAATTGATTTTCTTGAACAAGGAAATTAGATAACAATGGTGAAAGGGGGAAAAGAGAGAAATGAGTGATTTTGGGTAAAACCTAGAAAGAGGAGTAAGTGGGTAATGGGAGTATTTTTTTTATTTTTTTCCGGATGGTGGAGTAAAAAATGGTCCTGATATGGGAAATAAAAAGAAAGGAAATTAATTATTTTAGGATACAATTTATTTTTTAAAATATTGACATATTGACATTTTAATAATTATTTTAAAGTGTAGATATTTTTAATAATTATGTTAGGGATTGTGACTAGTTTGTTAATTTTCCCTTAAATTCTAGATATGTTGGATAGGTCAAATGGGCTTGGACTGATTTTGTTATTTTTAGGTTTAACTAAATCTAAAAATTCAATTGATGAGATGAAAAAATAGAAAGAACTCAAGTACTATTTTTTCAAAAAAAATAATTAGGGAAAGATAATTACTCATTTTAGTGTGAGATAGTGTCACGTTATCGGACCTATGTCCCTCTTTATATATATATATATATATATATATATCAAAGTTGTTTAAAATGAACAAGACCTGATTAAAATATCTAAGTAAAAATTAGCGTCAATTTTAAATGGCTACTGATGAATTCCGCCAAAAAAGAAACACAATAAGCAACCCTTTAGCCTAACTAGATATTTTATAAATACTCGACCTAGATTTTGCTTGCCCACTCACACGAACTAGATGGTTTAAATGCACACAAGCAAAATATACAATATGGTTTCTGAGAAAAGCAAGCAAACTAACCGTTAAAGTGCCACTTGTCTCAGTTTTGTTAGCTAAAATCTTACTTGAATTGCCAAAGTTACCCAAATTAGTCTGAAGGAACTATTCCTATATATAATTTTTTAGAACGTCTCCGATTCAAGTGCTATATTTCATCCAATACCCAAAATCACACTTGGACTAATCTGAACTTCGAAATTCTAACATGTAGCTATAGGGTCTTCTTCGTGATCGTATTCGTCAAAATTTTTATTAAGAGTGTCTAAGAATAATAGTGTGTGTGATCGCATGCCCTGTCTTCACGTTCTTGACTTGCCATCCAGTAGTGGAGTCAGAAATTTTACTAAGGATGTCCAAGAATAATGGTGTGTAACTGTCAAAATAAAACAAAGGGTTTGAACCCGAAATTCTTTCATTTAAATGGACATCCATTACTACTGCGCCAAAGGCATAACTTTTGCCAAGGGAGTCCAACTCTAAATATATATTATTCAAGTGTAGAATTTGACATATATATACAACGTAATTTCCCGACGAAAGGTAGCTAAAGCTACGCCACTGTTGCCACCTGATAACCCTTCACAATCATGGTCACTCTCCTCACGGTTGCACATGCGAGTTGATCAGGGTCTAAATAAGTCATAGATATTTGTATTGCTATAAATCATTTCATTAAGGGTACTAAAATAAATATTTTAATAGTGTTTTAAAAAACTCTGTTGGGACTCGCCTCGGGGATCGCCCTAGGGCGGGGCTCTAGGAAAACACCCCGAGACTCAAGTGTGGGGCTTAGTTCTGTAAGACTTACGCCCTAAGCGTCTGACTGTACTCCCTAAGCACGCCCAACGCTCGAGGCTCGCCTAATAGAACTTACACAAATTATGTGTTAAAATATTTAGTTAACATTGTTGACCCTCATAATTCTTGAATAATTGAATGATACTTAATAATTTTTAATCAATAAAGATAAGAAGATTGAGAATAACTCAAATAACAAGTTTTAGTATCGCATCTTACCTATTTGGTAACACTGTGAACGTAATTATATATTACGTAACATTTCTTTTAGAAATACGTCACGAAATTTTACTTTTTCACTTATCATTGGTCTTCATGGTTTTGTCATATGTCTCAAAATTATTATATTTTAGGCCAAACCCATCGGTGGCCCCCTAAAGTTGACACCAAGTTTCACATAAACACATCAACTGGACGATATTCATTTTAGACACTTTAAGTAGGATCCTATTATGTCATTTTGACATTTTTTGCTGAGTTGGCATATTATGTGTGCTACAATTACTTTGAGCGTGTGAAAACGTAATTTTTATGATTTTTTAATTTTTTTTATTTCTTCTTCTTCCTTCTCTCTCCTTCCCACACTTCCTCCACCATATACCACCACCTTGCCACCATTGTATATTCAACTTTCTCCTCTCTTTGTCATTTCTTGATGTGGAAAATTAAATTAATAATATATATCAACAAAAATAATTTAAGAAAGGACCAAAATATGTCTAGAGCATATATCTTCTTCATTATATCAAATTTCTCCACCTAATTTTTTCCGTAGTTCCATCGTCGGAAAGTTCACCGAATCCTTCAAATGTTCGTTGGTCTATTTTCACCTCTCTCTATTTAAGTTATTTTTTTCAGATTCAATTTTTGAAATACTAATTTTCTACTTCTCAAAGCTTTTAACTTTTTTCTATTTTGATGAACCCATTTCAAGTAAATTCATAAATAGATCTGATTTTATCATGGATAAATTTTTTTTGGTTACTTTGAAACTTTCAAAACGAGCAGTTCCAATGGTGAAGGTGATTGAAGAAAAAAAAGGATGAATTTGAAGGATTTAAGAGATGGTAATAGTATGATAGTTGGATTATGGGTATTTGCTTATGACCCAAATTGGTTATAATAGGTAGATTTGAAGAAAGAGATGGTAGTAATGATAATCTTCAAATTTGAAGAAGAAGGCATCAAGGTAACTGTGGTTAGAGGAGGAGGAGATGTGGAAATGGCGGAGGAGAAAAAGAAAGGTGATGTAGATTTATTTTTTTCCTTTTTCTTCTTTATTGAAAGGTAATTTTTAAAATAATTAATTAATTAAATAGTTTTAAAATAGGTTTTTATTCATAATATATTTTTTTAATAATTATTTTTTATATATATGTCACATGTCATTATTTAATTCGCTACTTTGACACGTCATCGGCGAGTGTAATACACACATCTTATATATTTGGCTGGTTGGCAAAATACTGTCAATATGACACAACGCCCCCCTACTTAAGGTGTTTAAAATGAATAAGGCCTATTTGAGGTGTTCAAGTGAAAATTGATGTCAACTTTAGGTGGCTATTGATGAGTTAGGCCTATATTTATTTAGCTATTTGAAAGTAATTTTATTTTTATTCATGATGGAGTGATGTTTTTATTATAATACTAGTTAGGTTATTAATTATTTTCTTTTTGATGGGTAGATCGTATAGTATGATAAAAAAAATATTTTTGTCAAATAATGATTATTCTATTATTAGAAAGTTAAGATATTCTATTATTTATACTTGTATAATCATGTTAGAACTTTATTTTCTATTAGTTTATTTGATCATATTTACAATTATTTCAAACTACTGATTTATTCTTATCATTTTGTGTTATTATATTATTATACTATATCATAAATTAAAAATTTAAAGATCCATAGGGCTTACGCCCCACGTCTCGAGACTTACGCCTCGCCCTATATTAAGTAAAACGTCTCGCCTCACGCCCCCGCCTTTTAAAACACTTCATTTTAAAGTTAATCTGTTACTAAATATAAAAATATGACATACTTTTTTTTTTACTAAAAAAAAATATGTCATGTAAATTGAGACAAACAATAATTTTAAATAAGACTAGTTGATTCAAAAATGTCTTTATTAATCTACGATCCGCAAACCCTTGTTGTGACATGTGAAACCATACAAATGCAGGGTTAGTAGGAGAAATGTTGAAAAAATGAGGAATTATTGAGTCTAAAGGACTATGATTGATCAATTAGAATTACAAAAAAAAAAAAATTAAAAAAAATTGATCTTAGAGGATTTTGATTTGATGTGCGATTGAAACCTTTGAAAGATGAACCCACATCCTCAATAAATCCAACGCAAACTTATGTATAAATAAATAATAAACTATAGGTGTGAATAGATATAGAAAATGACAAAAATTATCCTTTTGTTTTTTAGTGGTAGGTTCAAAATAATTCCCAAGTATTAATTTAATAATTTAGGTCTTTTAAAGTATTTTTCTTTTCTTATTATTAAATTTAAATAAAATTATGATTTTCTTTTATCAACGATATAAAATATTTCATCAAAATTTTAGAAATCGCAATATCAATAACTATACTAAGACAATAGACACAAAAAATAAGTTGCACCTTAAAAATTTACAGGAGACTATTGATATAAATCAATTAATATAAATTATAAAATCTGTACTTTCAAATATGAGTTTCAGTTAATTTTTTTAAAAAATATTTTCATAGTATCAATAAAAATTAATAATGAGATAGTGATAAATATTTGACACCAATCAAAAATGTTCACTTTTAACAAATTTAAAAGACAAAAACTATTCTAATTAAGAAACTATTTTGAACCTAAAGAAAAGGACTATTTTTGCCATTATTCTCGTTGGATATACTAAAAAAATGAAATTAACTACGAAATTCTTCATTAATCCATTGGTAAGTTGCTCATTGCTACCAAATTTTTATGATGATCTATCATTAAATAAGATTAGTTACGAAATTTAGTGTTTAATTATAAAATCTGTTGGTTTGTAATTTTATATTTTTTATTAGTGATAATTTCTTCCGAACTTAATTATCTCCACTTTTAAGATATAGTAGAATTATTATTATTAATTATTATTATTATAAAACAATCATGTCATCGTTGTTTTATAATCTCCTATTTTTTGGTACGTACAAAATAATGTAAGAGATAAAAGAAGAGAAACGACAAAATATATTATTAAAGCATTGATTAGAAAGGTTGATAGAGAAATTCTCCACTGTGGTAGGCGGCTATAAAGTGAGTTCAACTTATTAAATTACTAGTAAAATCACGCCGTAATTTAATATCACGCAATTTATAAAATAATACTTAAAATTTATCGGTCATTAAAACTAAAATACTATTTTATCTTACATACAAGATTACGTAGTAAGAAATATTAATAATGTAAAAGAAGATGATAATTATAACATCTTATCATTTATCCTTCAATCAATCATCTTTAATTTGATTTTATAATTTTTCATTTTGCTTCCGGGAAGTGTTACTCCCTTTATTTCAAATTAATTGAATTGTTGAGGTGTTTCACACCTTTTAAGAATAAAAGATTAAGACATAAATTTCAATTTTTACCCTTATTAATTATTATCAAATTTATGATTAAAATAACTAAACATTAATTAATAACTAATTTCAATGCTAACTAATGAAGGGTAAAATTGGAAGAACATTCTAAAAGTAGTCTTGAAAATTGAACAATTAAGCTAATTTGAAAAATGAAAAATGTCTCAACAATTCAATTAATTTGAAATAGAGGGAGTATTATTTGATATTTTTGGGGAATCAAATGAATATCAACCGGAGATATTTAATTTTCTAATAAATAATAATTGTTGGTTAAGGGATAAATAAATTTTAAAAGGCTGAAAAAAGTGAACAAATATTCTAATTCTAACGTGTAGAAAGTTCAGCCCTACCTTTTGTTTTACATATATCATTTTAAAGTTCCTCATTTGAATGTATCATAAGTAATAATTAAAATGAAAAATTAAAGGGAGAATGTATAATATTGGACAACAATTCAACTTATTATACATACTTGAAAGGGAAAAATATTACACAAAACTATTCAGTTTGTTTGGATGTTTTTAAACAATCAACATACCAGAGTAATGAAGTTTAATTTAAAACTACACTTCTATTCCAATCTCAGTGTCGAGAAACACATCTATTACTTCAAGAAAAGTATTTACAACTTGCATTAAACTTGAGAATCTGTCCATAATTCATATTGAATATGAGCAATTAATTTATTGTGTAGTTATCTATGTCTTTGGAATTAAAAGATGCTTCAGTCTAGTCATATTCCTCTATAGGTCATCCGACACATCCTTGAACCCATGTCAAAAGTTTATTAGTTCTTGTCTTCTTTTCTTGGTTCACTTCGCATATCAAAGTGTGATAAAGTTTCTAAAGTTTTTATGTCCTTGCAATGGCATACCAAATTTGAATGTTGTCTTCAAGAGATGGTAGTATAGATCTGTAAGGAATTTTTTACTGTACCTTCAACAATTTCAGTACAGAAAACTTGCGTGAATACTCAATTAACGTGTGATATTTAATCTATACTAACAAATATTTATAACAATAACTTTGCAGAAACATACACAACAAAGTTTAAAACATGTACTCAAAAACAACTATTAATAACATAAGCATAAATTAATGACTGTAAAAAAAACATATCAGGATCTATAACAATAGAATGAAACAGAAAGGAAAAAATCGAGCCCACTGAATGCACAATATCCCATTAAGGAAATTATTCCCCTCTAGTACCTAAGGTTTAAAGGAATAGATCCCCTCATGATAGAACGATTCTATTCACCAGTGTATTGATACAAAAACAATGGTGTAGTGAGTCACTCAACAGGAGTAAAGTACACGAATATTTAATTGTGCAGAAAAAGAAGAAGAAATTCAGAATTTTCGTTGTTTAAAAATGAGAGGAAATCCCTCTATTTATAGACAACAAAGGGTAGTGTGAACAAATGTTTATTGTGCCTTATCGGAAATGTCACAACTCTTTGAAAAAGTTACAACCCTTCGGAAATTGTCACAACCTTTCATAAAAGTCACAACCTTTCATAAAAGTCGCAATTTTTCATAAAAGTTGCATATTTTCATAAAAGTCACAACTTTTCATAAAAGTCACAACTTTTCATGAAAGGGGAAGGCTAGGTTTGGAAATAAATAAATTAAAAGGGAATCCTGATTTGTGGTGGCGCCACGTAGACGGACCTAGGGTTTTCTGTTATATATATATATATATGATTATTTAAAAAACTTTGGACTTAACGCACATTTTTTTATAAATTGAGACTGAATAATCTTTAAACTTGACCAACATTAAAAGGATATATATATATATATATATATATCTATATATATGATTATTTAAAAAACTTTGCACTTAACGCACATTTTTTTATAAATTGAGACTGAATAATCTTTAAACTTGACCAACATTAAAAAAAATTGAAAATTATTCATACCAAACCCAAAACTTGACCCCAAAATTATGGAACTTCAATTGACTTTATATACATAATAAGAAATCTTAAAAGTGATGGAAAATAAATCAATCACAAGTAAAATTTGAAGAAATAAAAATATTTTATTGATAAATAAATATGAGTACAAATCGATTTATTCACTTGATTCTTTTCTCTTAAGATTTCTTTATGATTCGGGGGCTGTTAATGGCGTATTTCTCGAACTATGGTGATTTGGACTAGATCATCATAATTTGAGGATTGTTAGTGACATATTTCTCGAACTAGGATGATTTAGATTTCTCTGTGAGTCGAAGGGCCTTAGTGACGTAGTTTTCGAACTAGGATGATTTGAACTTTATCTCCATGAAAGGATTTGTGCATCTTCTTGAAGTATTTCATTATAATCAAGAAGACTTTGGCATATCTTGATCTTTATAAATACCTAGGGGTGGGAGTTCGATATTCGATTCGGGTTTTCCAAATTTCGAATTCGGTAATTGATAGTTAAAAGTAGATATCAAATACCAAATTTTGAAATTTTGGTTCGGTAATTCGATAAATGGTAAATCAAACTTCGATTTGGTACGGTATTCGGTAATACCGTATTGAAGTTACAGTCGATTGTATTACAAAGTTAATACCATTTCTATTTTTTATGTGGAGGCACGATATAATAGAGAAGATCAACTAGTAAGAAGACATCAAGAAAAGCAAATTGATACAACTAAAAGACATATGTATTTGGATTGTTTATGCTTATTCTTTAATTTTCTCTTTGGACTTGTACTAATGAGTAATGAGTAATGAATATGTTGATATATGACCTTCATTAAGTAAATAATTTGATATTCGGGAAATACCGAATACCATAATTCTAAAATTTACTTCTAAATAACATATCAAATACTAAATTACCGAATTTCAAATTACCAAAAAAATTGATTTGATTTGGTAATTCGATTTTCGGTATTTTATGCCTAGCCCTACAAA
This sequence comes from Solanum etuberosum, assembly GCA_029582245.1. NCBI lineage: Eukaryota > Viridiplantae > Streptophyta > Magnoliopsida > Solanales > Solanaceae > Solanum > Solanum etuberosum. Next base: position 13,621 of record JAJONR010004867.1, on the reverse strand, counting down.
ATACCCAAGAGTTTATGGGATATTTTGAGATTTATTTGATCTCATTAATCTTTGTGAATATTTCATAAATTTGCAAAATATTCGAGATGCAGGGAATATAATACCCTTTAGATAAGCATAAATTAGGGTTTAGAGTAGAATAGCTGTCAAGAAACCCTAAAGCACTCATCTTGTAGAATCCTACAAAATTTCAACTCTACAATAACTAAATAAAAATCTATTATTTTTATTTTATATTTTATACAACAAATGCTAAATGTTCTTAGAAAATATTGGTGGTCTTCAAAAAAAAATTCCAGTAAACAAGATAGTAATAGTAAAAGGATTGTTAATGGTAAAATATTAAGCGGAGAAGAAAGAGAATGAAGAATAATAATGAGAAGAAGAAGATAAATTGTCAAATTAATAAAAATTATTACTCGATCTGTCCATCTTTACTTGTTCATTATATTATTTGAGATGTTTAATAATATTTGTCCAATTTATAAAATTAATGAATAATTTATTATTTTATGTCTATGGTAAAATTATCCTTATCATTTACTACTTCTTAATTCCTATGTTAAGTCAATAGTGGACAACTATTATTGAACAAAAGAATAAATAATACGATCAAACTTTACTATCAATTTTAAATCTATACAAATGTTAATTAAAATGTCTTAATGAGATCAATTTTAGATCTCTCTTGTGATAGATTATAACCCTTTTTAGTCAAACAAGCAGCAAATTGTTTGTAAAGCAAATACTCCATTAATGATAACAAGTCATAATTAAGAGTAGTACTAACACTAATTTATTACCACTAAACACAACCTGTAAGGACATTAAAATCCATTAATAGTTTCTTGGAATATATTTTTATCAATCACGTACAAACTTGCTCCCTCAGTCTAAGACAAACTTTGATATAAATGGATAATGTTAATTGGCCAGAAAATTTGGTCAGAAATTTAAAAAGTCTATAATATCCTTTTTATTTTAAAATAAACTGATCTTTTTTTCATTTTTTAATTAAAAGATATTAAAGTTAAAAGGGCAAAAATGTTCAAAAAGGTAAAATAACATAGTGTGAAATATGTTATTTTACCATTCTGGCTAAAAAGATTTTTCCGATATAAATTATAGGCCACATATTTTTGTAGGTAAATCATCACATCTTGTTACATCTTCTCATATTTTTTGTGCGCTTAAAAAGGGTTTTATTTCTCATATGTCATAAGGTCATATTTTTTCTTAATTTTATTTTTTTTCAATAAAAATTTATCTTAATAATATATTCATTAAAACAATACAATACAATTACAACTAATATACAATATAATACATTATGAAACAACATGCAATAACCATCCAAACAATGAAACAAAGTACTCCTTACCTATCATTAAAGAGGAAAACACTCTCTAAAAAGAAAATATTTTTCATTCTAAATTTCAAATCAAGATTTTTGGTTAAGGAAAGGCCCAATTTTTTTTAATACCTATAATAGATTCAATATTTGTTTTAAAAATATAAAGTATCTAAAAATAAAAAACTAAGTTTTTTGTTTTAAAAAAAGTTTATCATGCATTTTTTATTTTTTAGGTTTGAAGACTTAATTTATTTTTATTTTTAAAAAAAAGCACAAGCATCGAAACAATTATACTAAATATGAAATACCAACAAAAACAATTAATATCAAGTTGTCAATTCCTTGAATCAAGTTCTATTATTTAAAATCAATGATGTCTAAGAAAATATTAAAATGTTTAGAAGTAAATTATCAACAATGTTGTTTATTTATTATATCTCAAAAAGTTGAAAAACGAAATATATATATATATATCCTCTACAGTACAACGCCTCTTGTTCAACGTAAAAGAGTTGCTACTCACATTTTCTACGTTTTATCAAATAGTTTGGATCGTGACGGAGTCATAAATTCTTTTAAAATATCAACATTTTATATATAATCAAAAAAATTATTTTTATTTTATTTGAGCAATACAATGTTCTTTTATTCACTTTTATTTGTCATATGTAGTCTTAACACGCCATTAAGAAAATAATTATTAATATGACTATTTTACTGTATTATTCTTATTAATTTATATTTAATATTGAATTTTGAAAAATAATTTGATAAATATGTAACTAATGTTAAGAATAAAACATAATTTTTTTTATTTTAATCTTTTCTTGATATGTTAAAACTGATAAGTAAATGAAGACTATTTTTCATTCTAATGAGATCAAAAGGGGATCACAAGTTGTAACTATAAAATTTACACCATTCGACACTTTCTCGAGGGTTATGAGGAAAATAACACAAACAATTAGCAATTTGGCAGACAAATTATGTTGCATGATTAAAAAAATGCAGTGGTGAAGTAGTTGCAACTTGCAATCTTGGTGAAGGAAAAAAAAACTTTCTTCGTCTCATAATAGTTGATCATCTTATTAAAAATAGTTGTCTTATATTAGTTGTCCACTTTACTAAATCAAGAAAGAACTAATCAATTTTTTTCTATATTATCCTTGCAATTAATTCTTTTCTAAAGTGTTCACATTTATTTGTAAAATTTTAGACTGCTTTTTAAAGGGGTGAATTAGTAAAAATATGTTTCTATTTATGATTTCTTAATATGCATGAAAAAAAGAATGATAACTAATACTACCTCTGTCCACTTTTAATTGTCGTAGTTTCCTTTTTTAGAGTCAAACTATAAAAACTTTGACTAAAATTTTACGATCTATTTTTTCATCATATTGATATGTAATATTTTTTTGCAATTTATAATACTTTTCGTATAGGTTTTGAATATCCAAATATTTATTTAAAATATCGAATTAATGTAATTTAATTTAACTTTAAAAATTAATCAAGTTAACTTTCGAAAAGAACAACCTGATAAATAAAAGTGGACGAAGATAATATAGGAAGGGGAGTAGATGGGAGAACACAAGATTCAAGAAACTCCCACTAACAAATATACTATTTTGAAGGAAATAAAAGTGGCAACATGATGCAACTTTTTAGGTATTTATGTTTGTCATACTTATGCTTGGTTTTCTTCGATTAGCTACTTCAAAAACTAATCCAATTCCATCAACCCTTTTTGTCGGTCTTAAGTTTTTTACTTTTTGTTATTCGGGAAAAAACTTATTTGTATTGGGTGTATATATCAAATTAATATAATTTTTATTATTACGTGATTTAATGAAGTAAAACACATGTTAATTAATTATGATTAAGTAAAATGAATTATAAATTTAAACACATGACATGCATGTATTGGCTTGATATATACACCCGATGCGGATAAGTTTTACCCTTTTGTTACTTTAATCAACAATTGACTTCAACCACAAGGTTAGTGTTGTTCATCTTGTATTCCTAAGATACTTACAACAAAACTTTGAAGAACTTGGTAAGAAACAATATAAAAATATTTTTCTCAATATAAAGAAAATCGAGCCCACTGAATGCACAATGTCCCCTTAAGGAAATTATTCCCCTCAAGTACCCGAGGTTAATGGAATATATCCTCCCAGGATAGAACGATCTTACTCACCGATGTATCGGTACCTAAAACTACGGTGTTAGCGAACCACTCAACGGCAGTAAAGTACACTTAGAATACTAGATTTAGTAGTAGTAGAAGAAGTCAAGAAAATTTCATTTTTAAAATGAGAGGAAATCCCTCAATTTATAGAAAACAAAGGGTAGTGTGAAAAGGTTCTTATTGTGCCTTACCGGAAAGGTTACAACCCTTTGGAAAAGTCACAATCTTTCGGAAAGGTCACAACCTTTCATAAAAGTTACAACTTTTCATAAAACTCACAACTTTTCATAAAAGTCACAACTTTTCAATAAAAGTCGCAACTTTTCATAAAAGTCGCAACTTTTCATAAAAGTCACAACTCTTCATAAAAATCGCAACTTTTCATAAAAGTCACAACTCTTCATAAAAGTCGCAACTCTTCATTTTCCATTCACACCATTTAAACCCCAACAATTAGTAAACTAGATTATCACCTTCATTTTGTAATATTAAAGAAGAGGAAAATAAAAGGAGATGTTAATTAAAGTGAATATTATATTAATTTGTAAGGGTGTCAAATGATAAATAAATTAGGCCGTAATTAACCCGTATCGATATATGCATGGTTATGTAATGACTCATGTAGTCGTTATGTGTTTGGAACTCATTTCCCCTAAAAGACTCTTACTGTGGCTTAATTTTTGCTATTTATGACTTGCGGAGATACATGATAGGATTCTCGAGGCGCTTTCAGAGTAGAAATGCTATTTTGAAAGTTTGGAATGAGATGTTGACAAAAATCAATATATTTTTTTAACGAGCACAGATTGGAGTTTTGATGATTTCATGCAAAAAGATTTGGAGTTCTTGAACTTGAGCTTCAATCGAATTGTTATCCATTATTTTGTAGTTAAAAAAATTTGCAGTTACAAATTTTTTCAAATATTTATTTTCAGTCTTATACTTCTTTTCAAGAGTCATTCACAATTTTTTATATATTTTTGCTGAACTGTTGATGTAGTATTTGTCGTTTCATCATCAACTTCAATTTTATTAGTCATTAGTTGTCAATTACTAACACAAAATTTAGTATTACATAATACTAACAATAAAGACTTTATCTTTATTCATATTGTTTGTAGTTAATAATGAAAAATTAATATTCCTTACAAAGTTTTATATTTCTCAAATCAGAATGACCATTCCAAAAGAGTATTTGATTAAGTTGGAAAAATTTTATATTTTTGAACTAAATACACAAACTGATTGAATCGGTAAAGTTTTTATATTCTTTAAATTAAAAAAGTAAAAAATCAGAAGATTTTAGTCTTCATACACAATACAGATAAACTATTCAAATAATTTTAAGATTGTTATCCATTAGAAGGCGCTAAATTTGTATTAAATATACATTAAAAAACCAGTAAATAAGATTAGATAAATAATAATAGTAAAATGAAGATGAAAGCGTGAAAATCGAGTCTACAAAATTCACAGCTTGTTCTTAATGATACTATTCTTTTCAAGTACTCGAGGTTATAGAATATATCCTTCAAGAATAGATCGATTTAATTTAACAAAATAACAATACCTCAAATTTTACATATTATTGTACTCACCCAACAAGTGTAAATCACACTTGAGTTTATATAAAAAGAAGAATAGTAGTATTAAATATTCGTACTCAATTTGTACCTAATATCTCATAAGGAATCAGATATTTATAACCAACTAAAAAATAATAAAAGTTGCACTAGCTTGAAATTGCGAGAGCAGAGCAACTCTGTTTTAGGATCGATCATTTTTCAAAGCCAAAATCAAAGTCAAAGTCGAGGCAAGCAAGTGACAAAGCTTGTCATCTTCGATCTCAAAACCTTTTAAGTAATATGAAAAACTATTTCTATATTTAATCACTTAAAAAAAAAAAATCCACCAATATGAAAATTTACTCTTTTAAAAAATAAAATTACTTTTTTCACTTTTCCTTCATTTTCAACACTTGACTTCTCAATTTAGGCCCCCTCTATACTTTTATAGTAGAAAGAAAACAAGTGAAGTTAGAGGAAAAAGTAAAACCAGCTGGGATAGAGAGATATATAGTAGTCGTTTCGTCGTGCGATATCATATCACGATATGAAATCGTGAGATGAAATCAGCGTTTGGACATACAATTTCATGTTGATTCCGTCTCATGATGAAATTTCATATTCTTCAAAAATCATGATTTGAGAATTTCATATCATGATTTGGGATTTTTTAAATACAAAACTTGACTCACAATTTTATATTTTGTTAAATCAACCCCATATTTATATCTACTAATCATTTATTTCATATGTAAATAAAATTTATAATCAAATCATTACTTTTTAAAATTTATTATCCCCACCAACATAAAATTTATTATTACTTTAAATTTGATGAATATAAATGATAAAGTATGAATTGATTTGGTGAATATAAATAAGAACGGAAGGAGTAATACTTTTTTGGTTTTTCATAATAAAAAAAAACTTCTCTTTCGGCTACATATGAAAATGTTTAAATCAATTTAATATGAAAAATGACAAAATTGGTGATGTATGTTTGATAATATCACTACTTCCAATATGGTTGATTTTAGCACGAAATTAATGCACTGAAAATATGTAATTGCACACAAGTGAAAATTGACATAAGCTGTACAGTGTTACATAATTATTTGCGAGAATACCAAAGGAGTGGTGAAATATTTATGGTCTATGAGCATGAAAATATAGTTGCGAATGATATTGACCAACAAATGGTTCAAAGTAACAATGTTGGTTCGCCTTCTCGATCATATGATCGAGAAATGCAAGTTCAACGTGAGGAGATTGTTCGTACTAGGTGAGAGCATTCTATTAAAGACTAGTACACTACAATTTATGTTCAATTTTTTTTATTGAATTAAAGTTTGAACAATTAAAGTTAGATGAAACAGTTACTTAAGTGGAGAACAAATAACTTTGTAATAATTTATTATGCGATTTTATATATTTTGATTTATTTGGTAAGTTTGAATAAACAATTGAGACTATTTTAATAGTTTCATAACTTATGAGAATCTTATGTTTATGAGAAAATATACAACACAATTTTTTTATATCGCATGTCCAAACAAAACTTTAACTTCGTCTCATAATTTCATATTATGATATCATAGCATTATTTCATATCGCTTGGCCAAACGGGTCTTAATAAAAGGGACACAAAGAATAGCCTCATGTGGCATCATGTTGACCAAATAAACTATACTTTCTTTAATTTCTACGACATGGTTTGATTTAAAATAAAATTTTATAATAAAATTACTAACATTTATGATTTAAGATGAATTATAAATATTAATATACTTATAAATTATTAAATTAAAATGGACTAAAAAAAGTGTTTAGGATAAAGGAATAATTATTACAAGTACCATAAGTAAAAGATTTTGCTCCACATCTTGAAGATTTCAAAAGGATAATAATAAAAAAGTAGCAAGTACAATCTATTTAGTGGTAACTATAGAGGGCGTGATAATCAAGGATATAAAATAGTATAATGACACTAAGATGTGATAGCTAAACAAAGGATAAGAACACCTTTATCACTTCAACCATCCACCTCACCCCTTCTAATCTCTCTTTTCATAAATAATTACTTAACTCACTCTTTAAGATTTCCTATATTTATCTTTTTCTTTACTTGGATAATTATTCACACAACTAGAATGGATTTATTTGTATTTGCATTTTTAGTATATTTTATATATTTTTTAATTTAAAAATTATAAAATTTAATTTTTTAAAGTTAAAATTTTGTAAAGAAAATACTTTATTTGGGATAAATTTGATTAAGTGTGGTGAGTAACTAAACGTAACAATATATCTGGTGTAATCTTACAAGTGAAGTCTAGAGAATATAGAATATAGAGTGTACACAGAATCTTATCTTGGAAAGATAGAAAGACTGTTTATGAAAGACTTCTGTTTCAAGTGCAACAAATGAAAATATTTACTAACAAAAGGATAAATACACTAGTGAAAAAAAAACATATCAATTAATAACGAAAACAGTACAGAGCATCAAGAGAAAAAAATAGTAAAATAATGAAATAATGTGAAAAATGAAAATAATGTATACGAGTTACGACCAATAGACACAATTCTCCCACCAAGCGTAAATTCATCAAAAAGCAAGTCAAAGCTCAACTACCTACTAAATTTCTATTATAATTTGTAACACCTTCAAACCCTCCATATGAAATCATGTCGTTGATAAGTTGAAGCTACATCACGTCATAATATACAAAATAGATAAAGTTTTAAAAATTGCAAATACAATCAAATTTTCTAAAGCATTTGAAATCAATAAACTTTTGAGTTATGGTACTTGTGTGAGACGTCAACAACTATTATAATTTCTAATAACTTTGGCTTAATCGCCTAAGTCATAAAATTTCACAAAAGTAGAAAATAAAAATAGGGGGCCAAAAAATCCTGATATAGAATCAATTTCAACACCACACGAATAAGACGTTGATATAACAAGTAAACCTAGAGAATGGAACTATTCTATCATGACAAAATACAAGTCACATCAACCTTATCCTCCTATGAATTTATCATATCCCCCTAAATTGACACAAAACATTGAACCACCCACCTAGTGGGGTGGGGTGGCCTTTGCCCCTTGCCTCTTTCAAAACATACACAAAATCATCAACCAAATAATCGAACAGGATTGCGCTGAAGTGGTAACTACTCTCCTCTTATGTGTGAATTTAAATAAATTTAGTCAGACTCTAATATGAATACAGATAAGCTGGTGGTAATAGAATGATGATTTTTTTTACTCTTTGTAGTAGAAGAAACTCTAAAATACATCAATCAAGCTGGCATTGTGGTCCATTTCCACTCAAGAACAAAACCTAACTTTTCATTCCTTCATGATTGATTCAAGATCATCTCCAACACATATCAAATGAAGAATTCAAGATTTTAGAAACATTATTCAAATCAAGAAACATTAAGCAAAAATGAGATACAAATTTGATAATCATATATACATATGCAGCCCCTGGCAATTAAGAACCCTAAATCTTCTTCTTTATGTACAAAATATTCAAAACTTCCCCCAAATAAGCAAACACAAAATAGAGATTAAAAGGCTAATCTCTCCAGCCCAAACTACTAACAATTTACAACCAATAACAATAATCTTCAATATTTACAAAAGTCAGAGGCGTCAGATCCGAAAACCCATTACAAGTAACCCAAACCCGGATTCATTTCAGCAGTTCGGAAACCCATCCAACATCCGGAGCACCAGAATCATCAAGAGAGTTCTCCATGCTTAGTTTAGCATAAATTCTTGCTCGGAGATCTCGCCCGGATTCTACCCTCTCCATCGCCGGCTCTTCTTCGCAGTGATCGAACACCGACACTCCACTCCGGGTCGGAGTTGTTGGCACACTCATGAATCCGGGTCGGAGCATTGATGGGCTCCGTGGTGACCCAAACCCGGGTGAACCCATTTGCATACTACGCATACCTCTCACCATCCCAATCTGCATATTACGCATCGATTCCGCCAGTCCACGAGGAGTCATCGGGGGAGACTCAAGCGGCGGAGAAGACGAGAACGATTCAAACCCGACCCGACCCGGAGACCCATCAAACGAATCAGACGACTCGTTGAAGCTTCTCGGACTGTTCTGAGGCAAAACACGGAGTTGCTCCGGCGTGTGGGCGAAGAAGCACACGCGCCTGCGGCAGTGGGTCCCATCCTTACAAGGCTGCGTACGATAGCGAGCAGGGTGTAGCCAACACTCAAATACGCCGTGAGCGTACTCACATGCATCACCTTTTTTACACTGACCTTTACGAAAATCAGGACAAGAAGTACCTGAGTAATGATACTTTCTCGGATCCCTCCGGCGAGCTTTCTCACCGGGATGAGCGTACGGACACTCCGTCCAGTCATGTGACCTTCCACGTGCACACTTCCTCACCTTAAACTCATACATCCGGAAGTTATCACATGAAAAAGCATCCACCGGAATATCCAACCCATCAGAGTCAAAAATCACGTCGTTACCGTTCGACGGCAGGTAACGCTGCAACGCAGTCAAAGCATCGAAAGCAGAATCAGGGCTAACGGAAAATGGGGAGTAAACATCAACCGATGGATCATCGGTGACATCCCAAGGAGGGATTTGGACGGTCGGAGGTGATCGGCCGATCATCATCATTTTTGGAGGGTTTTTAGTAGTTGTGTTTATCTCTACTGCTTTTTGTTCACCATGGCTTCAGAAGAAGATGATGGAGGCAGCAATATAAACTGCTTTACTAACCATGGTTAAGAAGTTGGGTTAAACTATGGTTAGGTTAAAATATCTACAGTTTAACCCTATCTATGGTAAAAATCTAATTAAGAAAAGTAATTAGATATTATCCCACTTGGCCCGGATTCCGAGAAGGGGTTCCCAATTTACCTGGACACGTTGCACAGTTTTTTTTGCCTATTTATTCAAAATTATTATAATTTATTAAATCTTTTTCCTCTTTCGGCCTCTCCTTTACTAATTATTAGTGTTGGGATAGTAGAGTGTATTAGAAGAAATAATTCATTATGGATTAATAATATTTTATTTGATATTCTTTTCTTTTTAGCTTATGTATAATTAATGTTTACATTAGTTATATCCTCTCTATTTCATATTAAGTAATTATTGAGCGTTCTTTTACTATTGAAAATAATTGAAGTTAATATAAAATAAAGGTAATACTTTCTATTATGTATTAAGGATTATATTATTAATACATAAAAATTCATGTTATTAATAATGTAAGGGGAGTAGCATGATTAAAGACCAGTTATCCAACAAATTTGGTTTTGTATCTTCCCTATCATATTTGGGGAGGATAGTGTATAAATAATTTTTTTAAGAGATATTATGTTATGTATATTACCATTAACCACAGGATCTAGGGGTATGGCGGTAGTCCGCCAAGCCGTCCAGACCAAGGTCATTAAATATCCTTAGTTAATAATAAGAATCGAAATATGCAAGATCTTGTGATAGGTTGATAGCTGTATGGTAATTTTTACCCGAGCAAAGGGCCTGTCTAACAGTAATACGTACCTTTATTGAGCTCGTATCTAGCAGTTCTAACTGTTTACGACCTATGGCGCCCTTTACTCCACGGGCTTTTGCGGTCAGACAGCTTGCTAGGCGAACCAATAAGAGTAGTATTATGCCGATTGTACCACCATCTCAGAACCAAGCTAAGAAGCTATATCATGATCCTTTATATTTTGATAAAGTCTAGAACGTTAATGGAGTTTATGTAATAAAAACTAGTTGGTTAACATAGATATGAATCCTTTTAGCCGGACATAGTCACGGCCAGAGAGAGAGAGTAAAGTAAAAATTAAATATTAAACAAGAAAATAATTACCTTAAGTTGCCGGAGTTTGAACAGTAGCAGCCAACGGTGAACGTTTATTGCTTGAGAGAGTAATTACAAAGATTTTCAAAAGAGAGAAAATTAATTTACAAAAGCTTGCCTTCTAACTGAAAGAAGCTAGTCTATTTATAGAAAAGAAAAGGAATCTTTGTACAGTAGAATTGGATCTCACATGGGTCCCTTGAACAGTGTATCTACTGTGTCGACAGTGTATCTACTGTTCTTGTGGGTCCTGACGGCTATATCCTTATCGGAGCCTTATCTTTTCTCCTTTCCCTTTAGTTGACGGATTAATTCTTCCGCCTGCTGTATCTCTGTTTCAGATAACATCTTATCTGATTGTAATGACTGGGCATCTTCTTCATTATTATCTGTGCTTGATTCACTTTTCATCGAAGTGTCTGTTTTATCGAACTGGTCCAGAGACTGAAGTAAATTTACTTCTTCCAAATATTTATTTATTATTTCTGTTTTGTCTCCTTCTTCGATTGAGATTCGTCTTGCAATATGCTTAACGGAGCTGTTTATCATAACGTTCTTTTGAGGAGCGGTCGTATATTCTGCAATCTTCTCTTTAATAGAGTCGAGAAGTTCTTGTCCGTATAAAGACTTGGTATTGGGATCAGTTTTCATTAGCTTGTCCCAATTATAAAAAGTTCTATATAGACAAGGGATTTGTTCGTCTGTAAATCCCAGTTCTGGTGTCCATTTATGAATCCAGGGCACAGAGAATTCAATAAAAAAATAGATCTGATCAATTTTTTCAAGATAGCAGATATGATCTGCATGGTATAACTCAGTTAAAATTGGTGAAATTTTTATCCATTCTTTATATAATTTTAAAAATGGTTCAGGTAATATCCTGGTGGTTGGGCCATGATAAGACCACCAATTTAGAAACCAATTTGGAATGGTGTTTGAAAGAATTTTTGAACATACCTTTATAAACCAAGTATGCTTAAGTCTATTATTATTATAATAGAGGACTTTGGTGAAAGCCTGAATATAATCCCAGTAGGTAAAACTTATAGTACTTCCATTAAGGCTCATCTGCCTTTCTTTCATAGTGGAGATTCCCCATTCTTCAACAGATATAATCTGTTTTATTATTATTTTGGAGAAGTTATAAACGCTTGCATCAGTATTATAACCTGAGAAATGCTGGAATTCTGCACTTCCTGAACTTATAAGAATGTTTTCGTAATATGATTGAGTTTTGTATGACTCCCCCGAAAAATATAACCCATTGATTAAATACCTCTGAAATATCTTTCAGGGTTCACCTTTTCTCTGAATCTCAGAATTCTCAACAAGAAATATCATTTCTTTGTTGGTTAACTTCTCATAATTTTTTATATCATCATTGTCATGTTCTTTGGCGATTTTAGCAAAAGTATCTTTTTGCTTTTTTGAGGCCAGATATGACTGCAATTGCTCATATAATGGGCTGTTTTTAGGAATATCTTCCAAATTAACTGAAGAATTTGACGATGATGTTTCGTCAATTTTTGAGTTTATTAAACTCTTGTTGCCATGTTGTATCACTGGAGTCTTTGATGTGGTACTTGATGAAGAGTATGATCTTCCTGGGGATGATTTTCCCCTTCCTCGTCCTCGAACTCTAGTGACCCAAGGAGGGTCCATGCTGCATACATAGCAATTCATTTATTGAGACAAATCATCAAGAATATAATTATCTCGTTCATCAGCATAGCTATGATCAAAGATAGAAAAGGATTATATTTCTTCATCAAGAATGGAAAATATAATTTTCATTAGTATCATATCCTGCAATTCTTTAGGTAATGGAATTGCCATTAGAATCATGATTATTTCTTTGTCATCAAAGAAAGCTTTGTAAATTCCTCTAAAATTCGTCATTGTAAATATTCACGGGATAGAAAATCAGGAAGAGAATTATCAGTTCCCTTTTTATAATGAATTTCAAAATCAAAGGAGGCTAACTGTGCTTGCCACCTTGCAAAAATCAATTTAGATGCATCATATTTGAAGTCTTTATCAAACATAAATTTTACTGACTGTGCATCAGTTTTTATTTAAAAAAATTGATTATATAAATCGTCTTGAAATTTTAAAACACATTTAACAATCGTTAACATTTCATGAGCCACAGTTGCATATTTTCTTTGTGCCTCTGTCCATTTCCCAGAATGAAATCGAATTAAATATTCGCAGTTATTATGCGGATTAATCTGTTTAAGTATACCACCAAAACCAATATTAGACGCATCCGTCTCAATAATTTTTTGCCAAGTAGGATTAGCAAGAGTTAAACAGGGTAAAGATTTAACACGCTGTTTAATACTTTTAACTAACTCAGTATGTTGGTCAGTCCATGAGCCTTTATAATTCTTTTTCAGCCTGTCATATAATGGGGCTAAATCTCTGGATAAATGTTTATAAAAAGGCGAAATATAATTGAGACTGCCTAAAAATCTTTGCAACTGAGTTCTATCAGAAATAACATCAGGAAATTTAGATGCAAAATCAATTGATCTTTGAATAGGGGTAATTTTTCCTTGACAAATATTATGTCCTAGAAATCGAACATTAGTTTGGAATAAACTCATTTTGATTTTAGAGATAACCAAACCA
>JAJONR010004866.1:0-13887 GCA_029582245.1 Solanum etuberosum | reverse complement strand
ACACTTCGACGAGGCTCTGCTTTGAGAAGTTCAGCTAGCAATTTTTCTACAACATCCTGAAGTCCAACAAAAATGTAATCCTGTTCATCCACATATGAGGTAGTTCTCCTCAATGTTCTAACCTGATTACTTGACCCTTCTCCTGCATTACTATTGATATTTGTAATACCATAAGTCTCTCGCTTGCGAATGAGATCCATGATTCGTTGCTTGAGTGATTGAATCTCCTCGAGGACATTGTAGAATTTCTTCTCCTTCCTACAGATGCAAGCGCAAGCCTTGAGACGACTAGCACGTTTACCAGCCTCGAAGCTATAAGTCTCGAGTATAGCAACAGCGTCATTAGCAATAGAGTTGATCTCAAACACCCATTGTTGAATTCTTTGATCTCCACATTGTTTTAGTTCTGCATCTTTGAGGAAAGAATGCATGAAGAGAAGCTCAGTTTTCAGCCACTGTATATCCTCTCTTAGACTTAAGCGTAGGTTAATTTCCTGAATGAGGAAATCACCCAATTTTTGAACTGCAAATGACACAAAGGCATCAGCCATCTTCAGGAGTGTTGATTTTTATCTGCAAAAGAGGGGGATGTATATTGGGATAAGAGATATACACTCAGAAGCAGTAGACATAAATAATGTGTTCAAAGGGTCCACTTGTGTGATTGTTGAAATATGTATTAAAGATTATTCAACAACCATTACACAACTTGTGGGGAGAAAAGTCTAAAAAGTAATAATTATATGTATTGTCCAATGGTTCACATAATAAAAAGAAATAATATTGTCAAATATGTCAAACACAAATGTGGATGAATAAGAGAAAATCAAAGTGTTCCCATTTTCATAAATTAGAGCAATGAAAGTGAAATGTGCCCTATTTTTTTAAGGACATGTTATGTTCGAGACGTACAACCATCTGTTACTAAGTTGGACCCTTAGGCATTGCAGTGTTTTCTTGGTTTATTCTTGTCTTCAAAAGGGATATCGATGTTATTCTACTAAGCTTGGAAAAAAATATGATGTCGAATGATGTAGTATTTTCAGAGACCACTCCTCCTAAAATTACAAGTCAGAGGGAGGAAGATGAGTGGTTAGTTTATCATGTTATTCGTGTTGTGGAATCAAATGGTGTTATTCTTATCTCCTAGTGACTCTATTGAGCACCACTAGACTACTGTGCCACCAACACATGTTCCAACAAGACCGCCAATTGTTCAAGTTTATTCGAGGAGACGAGAGACTGATGATACATGTCCTGCACCAACTCCTCCATCTGATTCTCCAGAAAAACTTGACCTCCCTATTGCTCTTCGTAAAGGTACAACGACTTGCAAATCCACATATTTTATTGCTAACTTTGTTTTCTATGATCGCTTATCTTCTACATCTAGATCCTTGATTGCTTCTCTAGACTCTATTTATGTACCGAGAACAGTGAAGGAGGCTTTGCATCATCCTGGATGGTCAAATGCGATGTGAGGAAATACATGCATTAGAGGAAAATCACACATGGGATTTGGTGGATTTACCCAATGGGAAGAAACCAGTAGGATGCAAGTGGGTGTCCACAGTTAAAATTATGCTAGATGGTTCCGTGGCAAGACTTAAGGCCAGACTTGTAGCTAAAGGATATGCTCAGATTACGCAACAAATGAAAATTCTACCCTCTTTTCTAGATTCATGGATATTGAATCAATCGAACGCACTTCTAAGATTTCACCCCTTTGGATCAAGCAATACTAAAATATAGTAGAGATACAACAATACAATGTTTCATCAAACCAAAAATATTTATAAGCTGAAAAATCATAACTTAAGAATAGGTAAGTTTAATAATCTTTATTCAAGTTTCATACTTCAACCCAAGTCCCAAGCCCATAAATTCCAATCTGAAACCCAAGCCCATAAATTTCAACCCGAGAAATTTCATTTCACTTTCAGCACTGTGGAATTTGGGTTTTTAGGGTTTATGAAAATGCAGAGGTTCTGTTCATCTGCGGGTCGATCTGCGATAGGTAAAAGATGGTTTTCTTCATCCAACAATGATAAAATTGTCGCTTCAGTGCTCTTCGAAAGATTACCGGTAGTGGTTCCCAAAATCGATCCTACTGTATATGCTTTTCAAGAATTTTCGTAAGTTTTTCTTTTTCTGTTCAATTGTTGCACGAAACGAAATGTAATCAAGCCTTTTGTTATCCAATTACAATGATTTAATTTTAGAGCAATAAGTTCATTAGCTTATACGGGTGTACTATCGTTCCTAAATCATATAAATGCTGGTTCGTATAATAGAATGATCAAAACATTTACTAGTGTTGATTTTTTTCGCTTTCCAGAGACTTTGATATGTTTGCTTGAGAAAAATAGTACTAAAAAACAATAATTATGCCTCAATCCCAAATTAGTCAGGTCAACTTCATGAATCTTCTCTATTTTGTAAGTTTGATGAAGTATATCCAAGAAAGAATAGAGTTTCTTTTTCCAAACTTTTGCAGTGCTTTCTAATGCTAGGAGATTATGTGTATAATGAAGTTGAGGATAATGAGGTTATAGAATGGGTTGGTAACTAAGATGTCAGCAAAAGGAGAAAATGAGAAGGATAAAAAAGAGCAAAGGTTCATGAACAAGAGTTGGTGAATGACAATGTAGATGATTGTTTAACGTAATCGGTGTTTAATTGATTGCAGTAATTTTATTATTAATTTCTTTTATAGGTTTCGTTGGAGGCAGCAATATCGGCGAGAGTATCCAGAAAGTTTTCTGAAGAAGTCTGATACCAGGTACATTTCTGTTGCATTGCTTGAATTACACCTTGCCATTTAATACCTTTTTTTGTGAATTACGTGTCTTCATTTATGAAATATTAACTGATGAATGGTATGAAGAGTGTGCATAGGATGCATGAAATAAGTTTAAACATAATAGACCAGTGAAATTGCTTTAGGAGTTGAATAGCATGAAGAGATCATAAAAGTCGAAAAGTTTTGAAGATTTTCTGAGCATTCTTCTTTACTCTAGAAATAGAGTTTGTCTAAATGAGAGATCTTGGTGTAAATACTGGTGAATTTTCTTCCGAGAAGAATCATCTCTGTTCTGCATACAGTGATTAAAAAAGGGTATGAGCAGAATGGGTTGATGCTGTCCACGATAAAGAAAATAACCAAGAAATAAACCATAAGTTCAAAATTTGGATGGGTGATAAATTTTGCAAAATAAATATTAGTAACTCCTTGTTTACGATTGTAGTTTAGTGCTTTTTTGTTTTCCTTAGATTTATTAAGACTTTAAGTTCTGGAATCCAGCACTAGAGGTATTTTGCTAGTTTTCAGAACTCCTGAATTTGAAAATCTGGGAAAATATTCTTTCTAGGTCAAGTTATCTTTTTAAACTACCATTAGCAGTAAAACGGAAGGATTTGTACTCACAACTAAATAAAGAAGTGGGTAAAACAGTTGACAAAAAAGAGCTCATTGCGACAGGCATGGAACCTGTCAGAAATACTAAATAAAAATTAATGGCACCATTGGTCATGGAGAGATTTCAAGGTTTTCCTTATTTTACCAATATTTTACTCTTGACTATCTAGCTTTCTGAAGTAACTTGGTCTTGTGAAATTGGTTTCTGTAACTTGGAGAATACCCTTTGGTACTGAGCAGTGAGCATTACTATCTTAGGCCATTTACAATTTAAAAACTTTACTTTCATTTCAGAAAAAGTACATGATGGTAAAAATGGCCTAATTTCATAGATCACGTTTTAAGAAATTGAGATCTCTTCATGCAACAGTACGCATGTTGGAGAGTAAACACTGTCCCTTCTTTTAGCAGTATGACCCAACTGATTGTTACTCCTTGGCTTGTGTAGTATTATTGCCTTTTCTTTCATGAATTCTTCCTTATTAGCCATTAATTATGTACATGGTTCTTCTTGAACATGCTATCACATACTGTTCTGTCTAGTGTCAAATGTTACATGGTCCAGTGGCACGGTTACATCTATATTTTACATGCAGGGGAAAAGGTGATTATCAAATTGATTATAAACCAGCTCCTCGAATCTCAGAAGCAGATAAGACAAATGATCAAAGGTACCAAAGCTTGGACTTCTAACTTTTGTCAAATATTATACAAGAATTTGAATATGGACATTGCACTAGAAGATATTTTTCTTTCAAGAGTTGCTTTACCTAAATTCAGCAGACTCGTATTTCCTGACAATAGATGATTATTGACTTCTAATTGCTTACCATAACTAAATTTTTGATGTTGAAATGCCTTAATATTGTCTCGAAGTAATTGATGTGTTAGTTACATGAGATTTGTCTAATTGCGCATTATGTAAGTATTTAATATTAAGAATGGAGAGCTACTGTTGCTCACCCCACCCCACCCCCCCACCCCACCCGCTTTATATGCCTTCACCCTCTCTACCCCACAAAATAAAGCTTGCGTCTGTTCTTCAACTCATCACTTGGTCAAAATTCGCTAAAAGGTACTAACCCTATACAAAACCTTTGCATTTTCCTGAACATGAATAATATGTCAACAGATATTCAAAGCTTTTGTATCCTTCTGCTGGTTAGTATTTTATGTTATTGATTATGAAATTTTGTTGATATGCATAAGGTCATTACATCGAGCACTAGACAGGAGACTCTATCTTCTAGTCCATGGTACCACACAAGGTAGTGGAAAGCCTGTCTGGCATTTCCCCGAAAAAGTTTATGAGTCTGAAGAGAATTTGCGCAAGGTAAATAGTACTTATTCAGTCCATTTCTCTGGTAATTTCAGTAATTTGGGTTAGAAAAATGAAATATAAGTTGCAACTATTTGCAGTGTGCTGAGTCTGCCCTAGAATCTTTCATTGGAGATCTTTCACATACATATTTTGTTGGAAATGCCCCTATGGGTCATATGGTCATGCAACCCACTGAAGACAAGAAAATCCCGTCAATCAAGGTATGTACATTTTAATTATTGAAGTATCGAAGAAAAGGACAGTAAGAAATTCTGTCATCCCACAGGGAGTGAGTTAGGGAGGGAGGGAGGGAAATTACCTCATAGCTTCTGCAAAGTTTGTGCTTCTTATGTATATATTCTATATTTTATTGTGGCAGCGCTTCTTCTTCAAATCCCAAGTTATTGCAGCCAACAAATTTGATATTAGAAAGTGTGATGATTTTGTCTGGGTGACCAAAGATGAACTGTTGGAATACTTTCCCGAGCAAACTGAATTCCTGAACAAGATGATCATCAGCTGATGTTAGTTTCTGCTCAAACTTCAGGCTTAGTAGGATAGCGGAAATAGTTTTGATCTGAAAAATCCATTTCTTTCCGCAAATGTAATGGCTTGGACTGCTGGAGGCCAATTTTATGTCTCGACAGTCTGACTGCAATTTGCCAGTGTGCCATTCATCAAGTTTTGTAGAATTTTGAACATAGGATACCTAAATTATGATGGCCTTCTGCCTCAGCTTTCACCATTCCTATCACCATTCCTCTTTGTGAGAAGCTATGCTCAGAATTCTGAAGTAGTCGTGCAATTCAGTATGAATATGCTAATAGATGCATGATTTCATCTCGTGTCATGAAATAAACAAAATAAATTACATGTTGCGCCTTAACGAGTTGTGAGCTTTATTACATAGCTGCATTGTGAATAGAGAATATTATGATAGTCAGTGTCTTTGATTGTTAACTGGATGATCTTAAGATACACTTTTTCGACCAAGTACTAAGACATTGACTTTGTAGCCTTATTTGGATCTTGGGATCAAATGAGCAAACCTTTATTAAGGTATAAAAGCTATGAGCCTATTACAATGACATTTATTTGGACTAGTGAAAACTTCAACAACAACATACCCAACGTAATCCCATAAGTGGGGTCTGAGAAAGGTAGTATGTACTCAGACTTTATCCCTACCTTGAGAGATAGAAAAGTTGTTTCCTAAAGACCCTCACAACCGGAAGTAGCCAACTTAAACACAAAATCTGCATAATTTAAAATTCAAAAATCTTAAGCCTAGCAACTTCTTATACTAAAGTTTACTGCAGTAACTTAAAACAATTTTCAATAATCTTTCTACAACATCCTGAAATCCAACAAAAATGTCACCCTGATCATCCACATAGGAGGAAGTTCTCCTCAATGTTCTAACCATGGAAGACTGATTACTTGGACCTTCTCCTGCATTATTATCGATATTTGTAATACCATAAGTCTCTCGTTTGCGAGAGATATCCATGATTCGTTGTTTGAGTGATTGGATCTCCTTGGCATCTTGGCGACATTTTAGAATATATTTCTTGAGACAACTAGCAAGTCCAATGTCATCACTTTTACCAACCTCGAAGTTATAAGTCTCGAGTATAGCAACAACTTCATTAGCAATAGAGTTGATCTCAAACACCCATTGTTGAACTCTTTGATCTCCACATTGCTTTAGTTCTGCATCTTTGAGGAATGACTGCATGAAGCGTAGCTCATTTCTCAGCCATCTAACTTCATCTCTCAGACTTGTAAGCATGGAAACTTCCTGTATTAGAAAATCACCCAATTTTTGAACTACAAATGACAGAAAGGCATCAGCCATCTTCAGGAATACTAGTTTTGATTGAGAATAGTAGTAAGACATAAATGTGAGAGTAAATAGTGTGTCCATTTATATAAGACATGGTAATATATAAACAATAATCCTTAATTTGGCGTCAGCTGACAACTATGACCTTTAACTTTGGGTGAGCACAAGTAGCTAGACACTTAAACTTGTATAAAATTGAACAAATAGACACATTCGTCTTACATGACAATTTTTTGTCCTAAGTGTATTATGCCATATAGGACACGTGTGTCTAGCTAGTTGTTCAATTTTATACAAGTGCCTACTTGCGCACACTCAAAGTTGGAGGACATAGTTGTCCGTTGAAACCAAGTTAAGGGTCATGTTTATGTATTATGCCACTAAACGAAACATGACCATGTGGTTTCTGAGAAAAAAAATTATGACTAGACAAGGCAAGCCATTATCAAAAAGGACAAAGATGCAAGCTAAGTGAAAGGTACATTTTTTTTTTTGGAATATCTCACTGCATTTAAGCTTCTTTAACTCGTGGGAAATATATATGGAGAGAAGTCTACCTTATTCTCTCTTTTTATTTTATTTTATTAATCTTCGAATTGCAACTATATATTTAAAATGTAATGTGATGCACACTAAGTCCAACACATATAGATGTTGGAACATATTACATAACGTAGATAACAGTTGAACAATTTTATCACAATATCATTTTTGCACAGAATCCCAAGAAATAATTTTCTTCAAACCAATTCCACTCACTCAAAAAAAAAAAAAAAAAAGCCAAAACAAAAAGAAATTAAACATTATGCTAATTTACTTCATTATAGAACATTATTAGCCTATGTACTTAATTAGTGATATTTTTATGAAATTGTCTCATTTTAATCCTTTTAGTCCATGTTTAGACAAATAAAAAAGTATCTGGTGCTAACTAATGGTATTATAAAGAAGCATAATATTTTTTGCCCCAACGTTCTCATACTTGGAAGGACTTGCTATGGAAAGGTTTCCAAATCTAAAAGGATTGTTGAGAAGTGAAGGAGAAAAGCAATTCTCCATGCTTGAAGAAACAAATATATAAAATTGCCTTATGTTTTTTTTTCCAACATTGTTTTCTGTCAAGAAATTAGATGTTTGAGTGATAATTTGATTGATCAATGTTTATATTTTTCTATGCAAATTTATAGAATGTTATAAAGAATGTGAAAAAGTTATTACTACCATGGAGGATGAATGAAAAATTACAAAAAGTTCATTTCAGAATCTCGAACTTAAAATCTCATACTTATTTAATACTTAGTTATGACAAGAAACAAAATGTGGGCAGTGGCGGAACAAGAAATTTATACAAGGAGATTTTTTTTAAAAAAATCTTGAATGTCACAGTTGTAATTTAAACACATGACCTAAAGCCAAAACAAAAAGAAACATGCTTATTATTTCTAAAATCCGACTTGCTCCATGTAAATCTCTTGAAATGCTTGGCAAAAGTTCCACACCTGCCAGCTGCTGCTTCTCCTATTCACCAAAATTGTAAGACACTATTTAATATGAGGAATAGTATTCAATAAAGAACAAAAGATTTATCAATAACCTAAATTGATGATTAATTATAATGATCAGGACAGTATCAAGTGTTAACCAACTAATAGATTGCCAATACAATTCAGTGTGTTTTTGGCATGAAGAAAATCATTTTGTTGATATCTATTGTTTCGTGTAGTTCGATTGTAATATTATTTGGTTGTAGTACTGTTCTGCTTTCATCTGTTGTTTTGTTGCTACCTATTGTCTCTTCTACTTCCATTATGTCTTTTTCTAGTCTGTTTTTGTCTTGAGCCGAGAGTTTATCGGAAATAGTCTCTCTACCTCACCTTTGAGGTGGATGTAAGGTTTGCGTACACTCTACCTTCCCCAAACCTCATTCTGTGGGAATACAGTACTGGGTATGTTGTTGTTGTGATACAAGACAAAATCTCATGCATAAGTGATTTACCTATAGACAATTATTTATAGTTGACTTCTTTTAGTATGATGATAATGTATTAAAAAATGTACTGTCATAGTATAAAAATTAAACATTATACTAACAAATCTGCGGCAGAGTGAGTAATTAAAAGGAATTAAGGAAATGATCATTGGGGATTGGGATTTATTACCTCTACGATTATGAAAGAGGTGAAATAGGACATCATATATGCTTGAAAAGCTTCATTGAAAAGGAGTTCTCTCCACGTCTTTCATTCTATCGGGAATCTCATGTAGCTTTGGACAACGCTGGATACCAAGACCTTTAATCAGAGGCATGGCACTTGTGGCTAAATGCCATCTTTCTAAGTTCTCAAGACAATCAAGACGAAGGATCTCCAGTTGGCTGAAGCTGTTATCACTGCAGGTAATTTCTTTTCCTCCGTAAGCTCTAAACAAATCGAGATTCCTTAGATTTGGCAGCATCCCTAGAGTAGACATGGGATCTTCCATGAGTTCTGAGTACCGAAGGACCATCATGGCGATGGAATTCGGAAACTGCTCTGAGAGAGGCAGTTTTTCTATTTGCCCCTCTAACCACAATTTCTGAAGGTTTTGACAAGAACTAAGATATTCAAGGTTTGGGAATGATTCATAAGCTACACAACACAATTTGAGAGTGCTAAGGTTTTTCAAGCTGCTAATGTTGTTTAGTGAGTAAGATTTGGTAATATCATGCATACTTAATTCTCGAAGATTGACTAAATCAACAGGGTCAACATCTTTCCACTGATCACAATGGATGCGTTTAAGAACTTGAAGACTAGTGAGTTTGCTTATAGGTTTCAGAGGTTTTGAATACGAAGCAACTAAATGTCTTAGATTTATCAGATCAGCTGTCTCGCGGGGTAGTTGGCAAAAGTATCCATAGTCATTGACAAGAAGTGTCTGTAAATTCTTGAGGTTGCCAATGGAAGAGGGAAGATCATGGATACCTCTCAATCTTAAGAACTTGAGGTGGTACAAACTTCCTATGGCATCAGGTACTATACACATATTGTCAACATGAATCTCCAAGTACAACACATATAGATGTTGGAACACATTATGGAACTTTATAAGACCCATCTTTAAAAAATCCGTATCAAGGAATATAAGTGACCTAACCTTCAAGTTAGAAAGATCGAGTGAGAGATACCTTTTTCCTTGACTATGAATGGCATGTCTAAGACACAAGGGGGATATGGAGTGCTTTCTTGGATCATAAATGTCAAAAAAGTTTACCTCCAATGCTTTTTGTACGGCAAGATCGCGAAGCAGATCATGAATCCTACATTTACCTACTTTTTCCCAAAATGTGCGTACCACTTGTATCAAGCTTCGTCTTATCAACTCATTCAAGAAGCCTTCAGCAGCATCCTCCATTATTTCTTTTCCTGTTGGTACAAATCCTTCAGCCATCCACAACCATAATATGTGATCAACATGGACCACGTGATCTTCTGGAAAAATACCAAAGTATAGGAAACACTGCTTGAGCGCAGTTGACAAATTGTTGTAGCTCAATGATAGTATGTAGGAGACTTCAATAGAGTCGTCTTTAATGTTTTGCCAAAGGTGGTCCTTCACCTTTTGCCATTCTTCTAGCCCCCTTTAATGTGAAAGTAGTCCGCTTAATACAACAACTGCAAGAGGTAAACCTCCACACTTGTCCACCATTTCCTTTGCTAGCCTTTCCATTGCTGGGACCATTGCCCGAACATCAAGTAGTTTCCTACAAAAGAGATCCCAACTTTCTTCTTGGCTCAAGAAACGAAGTCTATAGACAAAACCTTTATTATCTGCTCTTTCAGCGACATCCACTTTGCGTGTGGTAATAATAACTCTGCTGCTGTTCTTGCTATCTGGAAATGCTCGTTTCAAACTTTCCCATGCTACTCTATGCCATAAATCATCGACCACCACAAGGTAATTGGGTTCTTTTAAAAGATCACGAAGGTAAATTTCTAGATCTCTCTCTGTCATCTTTTCCAACAAATCTAGAGTTTCCTTGGTGCAACCTTGGATGGATTTTATGATATTCCTAAGGAGATCCATGGTGTTGTACTCTTGAGAAACACATATCCAAGCACGTGTAGGGAAGCTAGAGACTATATTAGGACTGATGTATAGGTTTCTCGCAAGAGTTGTCTTGCCTAATCCGCCCATACCATAAATGGAGATGACGCTTCTGTGAGGCTCTGGTTTGAGAAGTTCGGCTAGCAATGTTTGTACAACATCCTGAAAGCCAACAAAAATGTGATCCTCATCTACATATGAGGTAGTTCTTCTCAATGTTCTAACCATGTCATACTGATTGTTTGGGCGATTACTTGGCCCTTCTCCTGCATTATTGATATCTCTAATACCATAAGTCTCTCGTTTGCGAGAGGTATCCATGATTCGATGCTTTAGTGATTGGATCTCCTTGCTGACGTTATAGAATTTTGTCTCCTTCCTGCAGATGCAAGTGTAAGCCTTCAGACGACTAGCAAATCTAGCATCGTCACCTTTACTATCCTCGAAGCTATAAGCCTCGAGTATAGCAACAGCGTCATTAGCAATAGAGTTGATCTCAAACACACATTGTTGAACTCTTTGATCTACAACTTGCTTTTGTTCTGCATCTTTGAGGAAAGACTGCATGAAGAACAGCTCATTTCGTAGCCACCGCGCATCCTGTCCGAGACTTGAACGCAGGGAAGCTTCCTGAATGAGAAAATCCCCCAATTTTTGAACTGCGAATGACACAAAGGCATCAACCATCTTTAGGCGTTTGGATGTTTTACGGCAATACATAGACTTATAAGGACAAAAGACATATGGGAGAAAGTCAAATCAAAGTTGGAGGTAGAGTATGCGTACACCCTATTCTACTCAGATCCCACCTAGTGGGATTTTACTGGATATATGTTGTTGTTAGTAGTTCAACAATTCCCTCATCCAACCTACTGCCATCGTCCACCATTAATTACATACCACCATTTGACATCTACAACCATTATTTATTAAGAATTATAATAAATATTTTACAGTATAACATATTTATAAAATTTATATGAATATAATATCACTCTGGTTTGATTTTGATATGCTTATTATTAAGTTATAACTAAACTAAATTAATTATGATGGATTTTTTTTTTCTTCAATACCAAACCAAATCCTTGATTGAGTTTCTTTTTCTTGATTTGATTCAATCTAATCAACTAACAAATAAGCACTTCAACTTCGAGAGTGTACATCTAGACATCTCAATTTGGTCTTAATTGACAACTAAACACTTCAATTTGTCCTCATTGTGTCTTGTGGACACCTGACGTTGACGTGACACATAAGTTTGGAATTAAGTGCCTAGATAATCATTTTGTAAGTTAGAGTGCTCAACTGATAGTTCAAATATGAGACACAATAAATTAGGAACCTTTAGGTGTATTGTTTATCATCAACTTTTTAATTAATAATAGAACAATATTGATACTGATGATTCATATAACCGATTGTCAACCCTCGATATTTTTTGGGATTAAGACTTAGGTGTGTTTGGTACGGAGGAAAATTATTTCTTAGAAAATAAGTTGGTTTCTAACTTATTTTCTCAAGTTTGGTTGATGAATGAAAAATGTTTTCTAGTGTTTGGTTGGTGAATGAAAAATATTTTTCAGAAAAAAAAACTTTTATTCTTTAGGACATTAGTTTCTGATCCAAAAATCAACTCTGATAACTGATCCAAAACCTGACCCTGACACCCAAATCGGGACCTGACCTCGACTCCCGACCTAGGACTCGACATTGACCTTGACCCTGATCTTGAACCCGATGATTGTTTCGGGTCTCGATCTCGACACCTAACCCGAGATCCAAACCAAGATTCGACCCCAACACTCGATGTGAGACCTGACCCCGACACTTGACCCAACTTCCAATTTGGGATCTGATCCCAACTCCCTATGAAGGACATGACTTTCGAATTGAAATTCAACCACGACACTCGACCTTGACAACCGATCCGGGACTCAAATCCGACAATTGACCTGGGACTAGACCTCGACTCTTGACCCAAAACCTTACTCTAACACTCAATTTGGAACCCCACACCGCCACCTGACTCGGGAACAAACTCCGACATCCAATCTAAGATCCGACCTCGAATCCTGACCTAGGACTCGACACCCGAATCAAAATTTGACTCAGATCCATCTCCTGAGTCGGGTCTTGAATCCAGGTCGGGAGTCGGGTACCAAATTGAGAATCAGGAGTCAGATCTCGAATTAGCATCGAGAATAACTTGAGACTTGAGTTAGGGTGGAAAGTTGAGGTTTGAGGTTGAAAAAGAGTTCTGAAAAATATTTTCCTTACTTTTTGGAGGTAAGTCATTTTTCTTAAATTTGAAGAAAATAAGTTGATTTGGAAAACAGTTTCCTTCCTACCAAATACATTGTCGGTTGGTTCGAAAACAAGTTATACTGGAATTAATTATGTTGGCATTAATTTTTATTGCTTTTTTGATTTGTCATATTCAAAATAATATGCATTGTTTAATTTCTAAGAATAAGTTGTTTGTCTCCATCTTCTTCTTATTATTGTTGTTATTGTTGTTGTAGTCGTCGTTGTCGTTGTTGTCGTCGTTGTCGTTGTTGTTGTCGTTGTTGTTGTCGTCGTTGTCGTTGTTGTTGTTGTTGTCGTTGTTGTTATTATTATTATCATTATCATTATCATTATCATTATCCTTATCCTTATCCTTATCCTTATCCTTATTATTATTCTTATTCTTATTCTTATTCTTATTATTATTATTATTATTATTCTTATTCTTCTTCTTATTGTTGTTGATATTTTATTTGCAAGCTTTAGTTATTCATTCTTAAAAATAAAATTTATATCTTATTTAACTTAAATATTTTTGTGTGTGCATTATATTGCAAAGATGTCTATTGTGATTCATTATGTCTCACCTATTGGAGATGATAGACAATCACTATACTTCTCCACAAATTTTCAGAAGATTCAATCTCGCCGTTTGGGAGAAATCAAGTTGCAAAGTTTGACGGAATTCTGTTTTGTATAATAGGGTATAAAATTATACATTATTATATATAGGTGTATAAATACCTCTTATGATTTCGTATAATATTCGTGTATAAATATTGTATATCAAGTTTTACAATACTTTTGTAAAAAAGAAATATAAAAGTTTTGCATATTATTGTATACTAGATGTATATTAATTAAATAATCACAAAATCATTTTTGCATACAACGCCTGGGGGGGGGGGGGGGGGGGGGGGGGGGGGG
>JAJONR010004865.1:0-45284 GCA_029582245.1 Solanum etuberosum | reverse complement strand
ATGTGGCGGGCTTGTTGTGAATTCTGAAATTGACTCCGTCAAAAGGTTCTAATTATCTACCTGAGCTCGTTCCCCGACATGCGACACAATTCCAAGCCCGGAACAGGCCAAACGACAATGTGGAAACTTAATCAACAGTAAAAAGAAATAAGCAGCCCTCTTTGGGGTGAGAATTATCTCAAACAGATGCTCTCCACACCTCTAAAAAAACTCTAACGCTATCCAAGAACTAACTCGAACCAACGCAACTGGAATCAACCAATTTGGAGCTCCCTAGCTCCCAAAATTGAGTTTTGAAAAAGTTGAAAAAAGCTGAAAATGGGTTAATTAAAAGACCAGTCAACTAACTACCACGAACGTGGGCCCCAGGCCGCAATCACGGAGGTAAACAGGGTCAGTTTTACCCAGATCATCCATCACGAACACTAAGGACCTCCCATGAAAGAGGAGAGTCAAGGCCACATCCCTTCAAGAACGTAGAGCTTGGCTCGCGATTACGATGACCAAGCAACTTGGTTTCTACGAACGCGGTGCATGGCTTACGAAAGCAGACACCAAAAATTATAGGCCTCTACGAATGCGGTTCCTAGGATGGTAACGCGAAGATAAAAACGGCTGCACCAGCCCAAGTTTAAGATTAAAAAGAGCTTTGACGGGGTGCTCAAGATTCGTTCAGAAACTAATACGCATAAACAAACTACTCTATCGAATAAAATTTTGCATTGCAGAATCAATGGAGCCATCAAAACTTCCGTTCGAGCTCAAATTGATGAAAAGTGGGACCCACATGCTAACTCCATTTTTAGTTAATTTCCATAAGAGGACTCAAAATAAGACAAAAAACCTTGGGAACCGCATAAAAGGTCATTCTAGACTAAACTCAACATTCTGGAGCTTACCATAATGACATAATTCCTGTCCAACAATATTTACCAAGAATGTTGAGCAATGTCTAACCTTGACTGAAGCTTCAAAGTGAAAACACCTAATGGCACAAACTCACAGCAAAAGACTTGGGGCCCGAACCAAACATGCCCTATCCTTAACTGGCCCTTACATAGATGATTACGCCGTCAGTATGACATTCCTAGGTCATATTCTGGAAATTCTTACCGAAGTAAATCATTCATGTTTTAAAGGCTCCAACACATGGAAACTTGCACAAAACTCAAACGAACGACCCGACGTTTGAACTATCAGTCCAAGCTAGTTATAAATTAATTGGGCCGCTACATGAAAATTCTTAATGCTGAAAAGATCAATAAATAGAAAAAATGACCTTGAGGGTCATTACAACATCCACTACCAAAATTTACCCATCCCACACGCTTTTCCTGACCTTACAAATACCCTCTCAGGTCGAGCGACCACAACCTAAAACTTAGGTTGATAGAAATTCAGTAATTGACTTCATAGCTCAAAAACTCAAAATAGAAATCCCAACTCCTTCCTTTTGATAATGACTTCCTTTCAACAACACCCAACAAAACTGAACGCAACATATCTATATGAGATGAACCAATACCACACAGATACAACATAATGAGGTGACCAACAGACAAGAGAAGATGTTACTTAGCTCTTAAGTAAAAAAAAATTCTTCCTTTTCCAAACATGTAAAACTTTTTCCTTCCACTCCAAACCTGTAAAACTCTTTCCTTCCTACTCCAAATCCAACACGTTATATTCATCACAGATATCCTACACATCCTGAACGATACATAAAGTTCCCAGCACCATCTGAACATTGAAGAGCGACAAAAGCAATAATAAGTGATTCAACCCACAACACACGGCCAAAGTTCAACCCGAATAACTCTCAAACCCAAAACATAAGTTTGAATGTAAACTCTCGAAATTGAAATACTACTCCAAGGGACGACCAATCTACAGATGCAACCACACTAATTTCAACTCCAGCGATAACCTTCTACTCATGATCTTCTAGAAAATATAAGTTACATTAAACTATAAGCCCAAAGTAATAAAGACTACAACCATGAATCCATGAACTACCGTCCGAGTGCAAAACTAAGTAAACCACCCTAATCCAAGGGAAATTGAATTGGTAGGTAGAGGAAAAACATATCAAATCTTTCAAGAGTGATGCAACAAATCCAATAATCGCAAGGTAACCACAATGGTGCTCACAAAACCTCACATCCTAAAACAAGTGAACATTGTTGATCCACAAATTACTTGTACTTAATCAGAAGATGAGCCTTCTAAAGAGATTCCCAGTCTCTAGCAAAATAGAAGTTTAGAAGTCATTAATGAACACCACCACATATATCCAAATCAAAAGTATGACCTCTTAAATTATTGACAAAACTTTTGTGGAACTCCAACAAAACAAAGGTATTAAAAAGTGATTAGAATGAAACAAAGTAGTCTTTCTCACAATGTAGAATACTACCATAACCCAGAACTCAAACAATGATAGATAAACACTAGGAAGTTCATAAATGGGAACTATACCCCAATGTTGGCGAAATGAACTAATAATCAAGAAAGTTGACACCCTTGTTCAAAAGTTACTTACTTCTCTCCACTAGTTGTCAATAGAAAATATGTGTATTACTTAATAGCCCCAAAACCCCCACAAAACCTTCCACAGAAAACATGTGGCCAAGATATCTCCATACTTATAATATTCTAAACTACTCACCTTCTAACCTCCCTAACTCAAACACAACCATCCGACACTAAGTGAGTCAATCGCCGGCTTAACTACCAATTCTAAACACCAAGCCTACCACGAAGAGACAAATTAGGAAGACAAAAAGAGGAAAAACCTCAACCTTTCCACAAAGGAACAAGGAATAGGATTTCGGCAAGGGAAAGAATCAACGAAAGTAATTTTGATCCAAACCAACCAAAGATCAGACCTTCCATCACACCACTCTCTCAACAACTAACGTCATAAGAACTAACTAGGGGACAATGAGTGACAAATGTATTTGGCATAAATAATTTAGTCAGAATAACATAAAAAATAACATTACTGAGAAATATAGTTAAGCATAAAGGCACAAGCTGGTATTACGCCACAACTAGTCCAAACATAGAAACAGTGCCAAGACTATTCACTACGAAATGAAATCTCCTAGAGGGGGATAAACACAGACACATAACACAAAATAGGGATTTCATAACAAATAACAAGTTGACAACAAGCCACATAGGAATGTATGGGAATAAAAACCCCAAATCTACACCCCATAAACAATCAAGGGGTAAATTAAATATGAGGTCACACTTATACTATCGATACCTGGAACCTCAACCCATGGACTGCCTATAAGAGAATTGAATGGAAAGTGTCTGACCCCTATTTGAACATACACATCACTAATTACAATACTAGGGGCACCACTTCTAACACTCTGGGGACCTACCCTGGCTGACTTTATCAAGAACCTAGGGGCCTGAAACTGCTGACCATGCAGTATTAAAGGTCGACTTCTATGAAACTCCTTAGAAAAGTTATCAAACTTGCAACAATTATAACACTTCCCACAAAAAAACAACTTGCTAAGATGGCCCAACGAAAATGGAATGAACCCAGAACCTGAATATCCAAAATCAAAACACTAAAAAATTTATCGTGAACTCTATCAACTCTAGGTACCCTAACTTGCCACAGTATCACCTTGAACCCGAGGTGCTCTCTCCATGGGTCTGGTAGGTCGAGCGTGAGGATGATCCTAACTTAGATGATTTCTAACTTGGGGTGAGATCCTTATCACCATTGTACTGGTGGCAAGGCCTTTTACCACTAATTGAGGAAGTGTCAATTCATGCCTGCTCCACGACAGTCGTATGACAAACAATCTAGGGAAAAGAAGACCCAACTTTGATGAAGTGTTTTGATGCTAGATGAAGTGGAAAAGCAAATCCTCTAATAAATCACTGAATCATGCATTGCCCTATAATAAATAATGAAGGAGTATGTGTAGCCTACTCGAGAACTTGATCGTGTACTAAAAAATATATAAGGAACCCTGCTTGTTGCCTACAACCTCAACTCTAGCCTGTGAATCATGAGTTGTTCCAAAAACCTCACTAGACCTTGTGGCACCTATGATGAGACTCGAAACTCCCACTAATGTATCTTGGATAGTCAAGGCAGCAACTAACTCTATCGAAACCCGGTCTGCCCCCTAGGCCTGTAGATGTCATTAAACATCCTCGATGTCCTAACCACGGATTAAAGCCCTAGTGGTATGATTCCATCTCCATTCCACATCCATCGAACACTTCGTGCTAGACATCTAAGAGAAGTAGATTCTAGATAAGTAGTTTTAGAGGTTAATCGAAGAAAAAATAAACAATAAGGAATCAAGAATGGGATTCCTAAGATTTTCCTATAGCCTCCTTAAGAACGGATATAGACGTCTCCAGACTGATCCGTAAGACTTTACTGGATACTTGCTCTCATATCGATGATACCGGCAAACCTAGAGCTCTGATATCACTCTCTCACAACCCTAAAATTCAGATCATGATGACACCTACTACGTTCAACTAGTAGGTAAGCCAAACCAATAATGCAAACTTTCACTTCTGCAGGGACCGTGTAGTTGTTTTTCTTTGTGAGATTCTTTTTGGTTATACTAGTTATTTTGATGAAGTCCCAATCCCTTGGTTAGGTTGGGATCTTGTAATGAATATTATCGCCGTAGGATGGACCTAGTTGTATTGTACCTTTGGGTGATTTTATTCATGTAGGAGAGGAAACTCTTGAGTTAGTCCTTTGTATGTTACCTCTTTATGATCCCTTTTGCTTCTTGATTAGAGTTGTTTCTCCTTTTTTTATCATTTTTGAGTTGGTTTTAGTATTTGGTTCCAAATCCTCAGTCGAGGACCAATTCGATTCTAGCTTAGCTCCGATGCTCTAGGAATGCGATGTTTGCTATTTATAGTGTTTGTGATTGCAAAGGTGTTGTTTGTAGACGGTGATTCTTAATTTTTCATAGGTGTTAAAGTCAATTGTTTAGTGTGGGAATTTATTTGGACATGAATTAATGTAATAATAGTCCTCTAACACAAAGTTGAGTTGAAACTTTTCTTATTAGAAGAGTTTCCATATAAGATTTTTCTTAGGTCAACCTGAAACGATCATATCTCTTAAAATAGGAAGATTTTGGTAGCCCATATTCAATTAAATTATAGGTCTATCAATCTTCTTTCCAATGCCACCAAGTTTATGTCATTCCAAGATCTGTGTAGATAGTTATAATTATTTTACTAAATAATGTAGTGAAGTTGATGTTTACACGCCGGAAAATTCTAAAAAACTAGTTTTCTTGTCCATATACCACCAAGAAAACCTTAACACGGTTTTCCCAACTTCTATAAATCCCTAAACAATTATATTTCAATATTTTAACTTCTTCTTCTCCTCTCTCAAACCCTAAGATAAAATTCTTAAGAAAACCTAAGCTTAAGACTTCCAAGCAAGATTCTTTCAAATATTTTTCAGGATTCTTCTGCATGCAATGTTCTTTCAATTTTTTTCAAGATTATTCTTCAAGGTAAATCCTTCTCTAAAGATTTTAATCTTTACAATTGAAATTCCTTCTTATAATCATGAATCGATAATTGAAATCTTAACACTTGACTATAGGATTTTCAAGAAACTTATTTTAAAATCCTAAGAAAGGATTTATGGATTATTCTTCTTCAAGTTAGGATTCTTTTTTCAAGATTAATAGAGCTTTTAAGGCAAGTAAGATTATCAAAGTGAGGAATTTTGCTCTTCCTTGCTCCCTACTTCTACGATATATATTTTTTAAGATCAAGGCTAGGGTTTTTACCCTAGATTCTATTATTTTGAATTCCCATTATCTCTTATCATTGATTCTTGATTTTATCAGTAAAATTATTGTACTTCATGTCATTTATGATTATTGTTTCATGGTTCATCCTTATTATACCACAAAGACCCCTTTCTAATCAAAGTTATTTTAAAAACTTTTCATAGTATTTCATATGCATTAATTTCACAAATAAAGTATGTTCAAGATTTTAAAGAAGTATTTCAATAACAAGTTCAAGAAAGAATATTTTATTTTAAAAACATTATTTTGAAGAAGTATTTCAAGAAAGTATTACTATTTTTAATTTCAAGTGCATTATTTTAGAAGAGTTTCAAGAAAGTATATTTTAATTCTTGTGCATTATTTCTCAAGAAAGTACTCTTATATTTAATATCACGTGCATTATTTAAGAAGTATTTCACGAAAGTATATTTTACTTCAAATATATTTCACCCAAAATCTCAATTAATTATATTAAATCTTATTATGAATGATTTTTATTGATCTCAAATGAACACATGCCTATTTCTATTTAATGAATATAAACTATGCTTATGAACTCATAAATTGTGATTATGAATCTATGCATGTTTTAAGAAAGCGATGATTTATGAGAAAATGATGTTTTTAAGATAAAGTTTCAGTGATTTGTGAAATATATTCTCACATTTGAATCAAATCAAGATTTAGACGCTTAGATAGGTGAGTTTCGTAATGAATGAAGTTATAAAATTATCAGTTTTAAAGGAGCTATTCTAATATGAAGTTATGATTGGATTTGTAGTCGTAATTGTTGCCTTTCCAAGTATTTTGACTATGATATGATTATGACTTTACCTATTCCGTTGGGATTTTACTTAGCAACGAGAGGACTTTAGAATGGAAGCCCTACTACTGGTAGAGGTTTGGTCTTTAGAAGTAGTTCCTTTTTCCCTAACTACATGCCCCTGTAGGATTTATCTTAGGAAGACATGGATAGTTGATCAACCTAACCTAATATGTATGGTCCTTACCTTGGCAAGTAGGAAAATCATTTTTTGGTGTGGGAAAAAAACCAGATTCCATCTTATAGATCACATGGTCTATGTCGGTTAATGGTAAATTTCCCACACAAGAACTTTGTTTTCTTCAAAGTTTTTTCTGACTTCTTCAAAGACTATTATTTAATCTTATGTTATGATATTCATATTATTGGTTTGACCTTAGATTCAGTTATTTCAGTTTCAGTATCTATCAGTTGCATGTTTAACTACTTGGTCATTGTGTAAGTTAATGTATTTAAGTTTCATATTCAAATACTCATGCATATATCTCATACTTGTACATTCAAAGTATTGATTCACATATCTCTTGTGCCAGCATTTTCCATGTGATGTTGATTCAGGTTCTTACTATCAGGATCCAAGTGTGTTGGATCGCAACTTTAAGCCAGTAGATGATGAGTTCTCTAATTTCATGCTCTCAAGTCAGTTTGTAGTTATAGTATATTATTTCTACTCACATGGATTTATTAAAATGAGAAAGGGGCATGTCCTTGGTTATTATAATAAGTATTAGTATAGGCTTCATAGATAGTTAGTTAGAGCTGTTGTATTCACTCTACTCTATTCCATATTTATTTTAGATTACAATTGTTATATACAAAAACTTTTACCAAAATATATATTGAGCTACTATTACACAATTATGCTTCCGATGAGTCATTTTAATTCCTTTACATGCTAATATTTAGTTGCTGATGACTATGCAAGTAACAAGGGTTAGCTTGGAGTCACTTGTAATTCTAAGCAATGTGTTATAATAAGGTGTAGTCTCAGGTCGTGATGCTTTGGATGCTTAAGAACAAGTAGGCTACAGTTTACTTGTTCTTTAACATCCAAAAAAACATTCACAGTCACAAATAATATAAATTTCTAACATTGTACTCGTAGAGCAGAGGAACTAAACTGAAATCCAATTGGTTCTCAACAAAGACCTCGGGCCCAAATACTCATACTAACTCAACAACAATAACAAAAGGATAAAAAACTCTAATCAAACAGCAAAAGGGATCATAAATAATCAAAATATGTAGGACTAACTCAAGAGTCTTCTCTCCGACAGGTATAAAACAACCCAAAAGTACAGAACAACTAGCTCCATCCTATGGAGATAATATTGATCCAAGGATCTAAGTCTAACAAAGGGATAAGGACTTTGTTAAAATTACCAGTATAACAAGAGCAAGCCTCACAAAGCTAGAAAAACAACACGGTCCCCGCACCCGTGAAGGGAGCCTAAATAAAGAAATTGTTACGCCCCGAGGCTACCCCCTTGACGTACCACTGGACCTAGGATCACGAGTGACCCCAAGCTAACCCTGTGTCTGGCATATCATAAGCATACTAAAAGATAACTGGATAAAGACATGCTATGCGGAAGCTTTAAACAATAATTAACTAAAAGATGGGGAATATCCAATACTGAATCTAATTATAGATAATTTACAATGAGTTTAATGATACTGAACAATCACTCAAAAACTAAAGCTGAATCTAAAACTATGTTTGAAAAAGCCTCTACTGACTAGAGGTGCTGGGACATACCCCTAGCTAACCCTAGCAAAACTGAAACTGAAATGAAAGACTAAATGTGAAAAACATGTCTATTATCCTTGAAGTGTGAGGACTCACCACTGAAGCTGCTAAATACTGATCGGGAATCGATCTATGTGTGATCTAGATACTGAGTACCTGAACCTACATCATGAAGGGATGTATCGCAGAGTATGCATCAGTACTTGGAATGTACTGAGCATGCAGGATATAAAATATAGCTGAACAAAATACATAAACTGAACAAAGCATACTGAGCAATGATATAATCTGGACTGAATGTAAATTTTGAACTATACTGATGACTGAGCTGAATGCAATGACCAAGTACTAATCCTGAACATGACATACTGAGACTGAATGCTGAGGTATAACTGAAAACCTGGTCAAATGCACTAAATTCTGACTGTGGGAGCTACTATTAACCGACATAAAACCACATGAGCTAAACGTGGAGTTCGATGTATACTCCCCATCGAGAGGACCCAATATACCTTGCCAGGGGTATAAAAGCATGACTGGAATGATCACTAAATTTGATGCCCACAGAGGGGACTTATACTCCTACGGGGGCACATAGTTCTGGAACTATACAGGTACGCTGAACCCTAGTCCAACTCGGTGCTAAACCTACTCGCAACTGGAAATGTTTATAAACAACATAACTGCAATACTGGATAGCTCAATGTTCTAACATGCAAATCTGAGAATGTAAAATTTTAAATACTGACAATGAAACATTCGAAACTGGAGCATGTATATCTGTTTAACTAAACAACGAATTCACGAAAACATGATAATTTGATTAGGAACACTATAACAACTAATTCACAACAATTCTCCAAGGTTGTAGAAACCCTAGGTTTATACATGATATCGAAAATCAAGAATCTGACTGAATTCTAGGGACCTTGTGGAAGAAAGGAATCCACTAGTAAAATTCCACATACCTTGTGACGAAATCTATGGAGAAATCCTTCTATTTCAGGGCTGAAACTGAAGAAAACCTGATGCGTTCTTGGAAAGGCTTGGTCGACTCTTTGCTCCTCTTTTGCTCTAAATTTTGATGAATTTTTGGTGAATAAATCGGTTAGGGTAGGTTCTTATTAGAATACTAAACTTAAACTGATCTAAACTACATAGTTTAGGGGTTAAACGACGTAGTTTAGGTGTCCAACACATAGGGGAAAAGACCAAAACGACCTCACTTAAAATCTGTCGGATACGGACCACAGCGCCAGTGGTGGACCATCACTAGGACCACGGCCCATCGACTAGGTCGTGTTCTACTTGCAGTGGCTACTGGTTCTGGGCCCTTCCCTCTACGGTCCACTTCACGGACCGTGTGAAAGATCACTAAGCGTGAAGGCCACCGTGGTCCTTCACTTGGCCTAGGGGCCTACAGGTTATTGATGACGGAGCTACCCACGAATTAGAAGGAGGACCACGGCCCGTGGTGGGTTCCGTGGTTCCACCCCCTAAGTCCTGGTGCTCTGCCTCGCTTCAGCTAGCGGTCCCACAGCCCGTTAGGGGGACCACGACCCATGAAGGGCTCCATATTCAACCACCTGAGGCTGGGTGTGAACCACGATGAGGGTGACACACTGTGGTTCCCTTCACGATCCGTGAACCCCTACGTGGTTCACCTTTTTCTGCTATTTTCTGCTGCAAGTTCTTAGTCTGATTTTTGAGGTGTTACAATATCTCCCCCTTGGGAACATTCGTCCTCGAATGAAGCCTAAACTAGCTGAGTATGGAGGGAAAGAGCTGCAAT
This sequence comes from Solanum etuberosum, assembly GCA_029582245.1. NCBI lineage: Eukaryota > Viridiplantae > Streptophyta > Magnoliopsida > Solanales > Solanaceae > Solanum > Solanum etuberosum. The sequence continues at coordinate 35,094 of JAJONR010004865.1, read as the reverse complement.
CCCTACCACTAAGTACTAGAAACTAATATCTAACTGAACTGAGTTCCAAGAACATGGAAATACGCTGAAAATGCAAAAAAAACTGAAGGAACATGATACTAAGACTGAATTTACGCAAAAGTAAATTGAGAGACTGGAGAGGAACTATTACCTCAAGCTGAAACGGAATGGGAAGGAAAGAGATTAGGATACTTGGCTTTCATGGCTGCTTCTTCTTCCCATGTAGCTCCCTCTACGGACTAACTCCTCAAAAAAACATTCACTGAAGCGACCTATTTATTTCTCAACCTTCGAACCTGACAATCAAGAATTTCAATTGGCTGCTCTTTGTAAGTGAGACTATCCTTCACAGCCACACTCTCTAATGGTACATTAGATGCCGGATCACCCACACACTTATTCAATAGGGAAATGTGAAAGACTGGATGAACCGCTGCTAGTTCTGCTGACAACTCTAACTCATATGCCATATTTCAAATCCTCGTCAACATTCTGTAAGGACCTACGTATCTTGGACTGAGCTTCCCCTTCTTGCCAAATCTCATCACTCCCTTCATAGGTGAAACTTTCAGGAAAACCCAATCATCGATTTAGAACTCTAAGTGCCTTCTCCTAACATTTGCATAGGACTTCTGACGACTCTGGGCTGTCTTAAGTCTATCTCTGATGAGCTGAAATTTTTTCATAGCTTCATGAAACGTATCTGGCCCAATCAATGCTGCTTCACCTACTTCAAACCAACCAATCAGAGATCTGCATCTACACCAATATAATGCCTCATAAGGGGCCATTTGAATGCTAGAATGGTAACTATTGTTGTAGGGGAACTCTATAAGAGGAAGGTGATCATCCCAACTGCCCTTGAAGTCAATCACGCAAGCTCTCAACATGTCCTCTAAAGTCTGAATGGTACGCTCTACCTGACCATCCGTCTACGGATGAAATGCTGTATTGAGATTTACCTGGGTACCAAGACCTTTCTGAAATGACTTCCAAAAATGAGAGGTAAACTGAGGACCTCTATCTGAGATGATAAACAACGGAACCCCATGCAACCTGACTATCTCATGGATGTAGAGTTTAGCGTAGTCCTCCGCTGAATTTGTAGTCTTGATAGCCAAGAAGTGAGCGGACTTGGTGACTCTGTCTACTATTACCGAAATGGAATCATGTTGTCTGCGAGTACGAGGTAGACCTGTAATGAAGTCCATGTTTATCACTTCCCACTTCCATGTAGGAATGTTAATCTCTTGAGTCATACCTCCTGGTTTCTGATGTTCTACCTTAACTTGTTGACAATTAGGGAACGTAGCCACAAAATCTGTTATGTCCCTCTTCATGCCATTCTACCAAAAGGCTTCCCGTCGGTCACGATACATCTTAGTGGCACCGTGATGAATGGAATACCTTGAATTATAAGCCTCTAGAAGGATCTGCTGCCTCAACTCACCAACATTAGGAACACACAAGCGACCCTGGTAAAGAACATTAATGTCATACATTCGCCTTACTAGGATGGTAAAGAACATTCATGTCATAGTCTTTAAGGAATTCAAGCCATCTCCTCTGACGAAGATTCAACTCTTTCTGGGTGAACACATACTGGAGGCTCTTATGATCTGTGAATACATCAATATGAACACCATACAAGTAGTGTCTCCAAATCTTTAGGGCAAAAACTACGGCTGCAAGTTTGAGGTCATGAGTCGGGTAGCTCTTCTCATGGACCTTAAGCTGTCTAGAAGCATAAGCTATGACCTTACCTTGCTGCATCAACACACAACCTAGGCCGACCCTGGATGCATCACAATAGATTACTTAACCGTCTGAACCATTTGGTAGAGTCAAGACTGGAGTTGTAGTCAACCTAGTCTTCAATTCTGCAAATCTTTTCTCACACTCATCTGACCACTGAAACATAGCCTTTTTCTGAGTCAACTTAGTCAATGGTGAAGCTATGGATGAAAAACCTTCAACGAATCTCCTATAATAACCAGCCAAACCTAAGAAACTCATGATATATGTTGCGGAGGTGGGTCTGGGCCATTGCTTGACTGCCTCTATTTTCTGAGAATCCACTCGGATTCCTTTGCTAGATGCCACATGACAAGGAAAGTGACATACTGTAACCAGAATTCACATTTGCTGAACTTAGCGAATAACTGGTGATCTTTGAGAGTTTGCCGAACAACTCTCATATTAGTCGCATGCTCCTCCTCTCTCCGAGAATAAATGAGGATATCATCGATAAAGATGATAATGAATAAGTCCAAATACTGTTTGAACACCCTGTTCATTAAATCCATGCAAGCTGCATGATCATTTGTTAGTCCAAAAGACATAAATACAAATTCATAATGACCATGCCGAGTTCTGAAGGTTGTCTTTTGAATGTCACTATCTCTGACTTTGAGCTGATAATAGCCGGATCTGAGGTCTATCTTAGAAAATCAACTAGCACCATGAAGTTTGTCGAACAAGTCATCAATCCTAGGGATGGGATACTTATTCTTGATGGTGACTTTGTGCAACTACCGATAGTCAATGCACATTCTGAGAGAACTATCTTTCTTTTTCACGAACAATACTGGAGCACCCTATGGAGAGATACTAGGTCTGATTAAGCCCTTATCTAGAATGTTTTTTAATTGGTCTTTAAATTCCTTAAGCTCGGCTGGAGCCATTCTATAAGGAGGAATCAAAATGGGCTGGGTATCTGGAAGGAGAACTATTCCGTAGTCGATTTCCCTTTCGGGAGGAACTCCGGGTAGATCTTCTGGAAACACTCCTAGAAACTTATTTACTATTGGACTGACTCAAGAGTTGGGGTTTCGGAGTTTGAATCCTTAACCCGAACAAGATGATAGATATACCCTTTGGAAATCATTTTCCTGGTCTTTAGGTAAGAGATGAATAGACCCATAGGCACTGAGCTACTACCCTTCCACTCTAAGACTGCTCATTTTGAAAATGAAACCGAACGGTCCTAGTTTTACAATCAACTGAGGAATAACAGGAATGTAACCAATCCATGCCTAGAATGATCTTGAAATCTACCATTTCTAACTCTACAAGATATGCTGTGGTGACTTTCTGAGAGACTGTGATAGGGCAATTTATGTATACCTGTCTAGATATAACTGGGTCACCAACTGGAGTAGAGACTGAGAAGGGTTCTGAAAGAGTTTCTGGACTGACAGCGAAGTTGACTGTTATATATGGAGTTACAAAAGACAATGTAGCCCCTAGATCTAACAATGCATAAACATCTAAGTGAAAGAGTCGCAACGTACGAGTGAGCACATCAGGAGAATCTTCCTGATCCTGGCGAGCCTGAAGAGAACACAACCTATTCTGGGGCTGACCACCACTTGTACCAGATGAAGCACCATACTAAGTTGGGTGACCTGCTGGTGCTGCTAGAGCTGTAGACTGGGACCTATTGTTGTTACCTCATTGCCCCTGCCTGGAAGAATGGCAATCACTCAACCTATGGCCAGACTGACCATACCCAAAGCACCCTTCCTTGCCTACAAGACACTCTCCCGGATGGTTCTTACCACACTTTGGACATGTTGGGAAAGTCCTGTTACATGAAGCACTACCTTAAGACTTAGAGCCTGATGCCCTACCTTTCTGATCCTGTCGAAACCTGGGGGATGGATGAGGAGTCCTAGATTTGGACTCATTTGGGGCTTTGTTTTGATAAATTTAGTGTCCTAAAATTTTAATTTATTCTATGAACTGATATATAATCCTTGACTTTTAGGTATGTGGATTGAGGAGCAAAGCAAGGACACTAACAAGTAAAAAGGAACAAAACAAGTTAAAGAAAGGAAGAAAAGCAAACCTGATGATCACCAAGAGGACTCGGCCAATCGCCAATAGCACTCGGCGAATCGTCGAGTTGCCCCTAGCCCGCCTAATTTTACAGTACACAGTGCCTGAAATGAGAGGAATTTGGCGAACAGTACTCCCTATCGGCGGATCGCCGACCCGATCGGCGAAACAAGATTGTACCACCGAACGCACTGAACGAGGCAAAGATGAAGTTGAATTGGTGAGCAAAAGGACTAAAGGGCGGATTGCAGAAGTGATCGGTGATCCCGGTGTAGATCACCTAAATTATAGTGCATGATGGATGAAAATGTGAAAAAAAAAGGTGATGGACAAGGATGATCGGCGAGTCACCGACTGGTCGATGAAGTGTCACGACCTAGGAGTACCTCCTAGATGTCACAAGGCGTACTCAACCCCGAAAGGGTCTCTTACAAACCCCTTAGCATATCATCACATAAGAGAAAAGAAATGATGCCGAATTTCAAAACTTTATCCATACAATCGAAGTAGTTTATAAAAGAAAGCGGAAGTCTAGACTTTTCTCAATTAGCCATCTAGTACAATCTTTGAATCAAAAAGGGACACAACCCTTACAATATAGTCCGAAAATGAAATAACTAGAATGAAACTACTAAATGAAGATATCCGTCCTTGAATCTTGAGTATTCACCACAAGCTAGGAGAATACTCCACCCGACCTTGAATCAATAGAAGATCGCCTTATGAATCGGAGCCTATACTTATAGAAAAAAATGTAGAAAATATGGGTTAGTACACAAATGCACTAAGTATGATATCCATGGATAAAAACCTTGAAATAATAATAAAAAAGGGCATTTTAGTTGAAAAGCATGCACTTTACCAAGTTTGAAAATCATCATGAACTTTAGTATAAAAGCACAAGTCATAAGCATATTCAACATATAGATCATCATAGCATAATAGGACCATCTCATAAGTAAACCTAAGTTATACTTGTGCAATGCATATATAAAGATCCCATAATCCCATCTACACTAAGTACCACTTTTAGTCCACCATAATGATACTAACAATTCTGTGATCTCATATTTAGTTAATACTCATAGACACGGAAACCTTTACATTTACTAAATCATATCAAGGAAAGCAAGTCTTAGCAACAATCCACGTTAAGCATGCTTCATTTCATAAACTATCATAACATAAAAGAAACACACCATATCTTCTCTCACAACCTACTTGTGCAATTCATGGATGAAGTCCCATGCCCCCACCCACACTAAGTAGTGCATTCTTGAGAAGCCATAGTTCATAATCATTCATTGTGGGGGTAAGCCTTAACCGACATAGACAATGTGAGAAAATCATGGAATCTGGTGTTACCCCCACCGAAAAGGGTTGTCCTACTTTCCTAAGGCAGAACCATTAACTTAGCTTAGATGAATCCACTAGCTAAAGACCTGTGAGGGCACATAGTGTATGGGATAAGGAGATTGCTACTAGATACCTTGCCTCAACTCACGTATGGGCATCCATCTCAAGAGATTGCTACTAGAAACTCCGCCTCAACTCACGTATGAGTTTCCATCTCAATCAATATCTACTAGGTACTTAGCATTATTCTCCACGGAGACTTAACATTTCATTACTTGAGTTTATTATTTTGGAAGAAATGGGATTAAGAGATTGTTACTAGATGCCCCACCTCAACTAACGTATGGGCATCCATCTCAACCCAACATCATTCATAAGATAGCTCATACATTCAATAGGTGAGAATAACCTTTCAACCTAAGAATCCCCATATGGTGAGAAAACCTTTCACAACATGTCATCTTCGTTAATAAATGTATAATTGAGAATAACCTTTCAATCAACACATCATCATTATCATATTCATAAAAACATCATTCATACTTCATTCATAAGTGTGTGTGTGAGAATAGCCTTTCAACAACTCCACAAGTACATCATAGACATAATCACTTTACTGTCAAAGTGTTCTTAAAGCATATACATAACCTTCATAAACATGCATAACATCATAAATTGCCCTTTCAAGGACCATGGATCATAATTCATCAACACATCTAGACTTACTACATTAGACATGGATTATAGCATAATTCAATTAACCCAACTATAACTAGCATAATCTCATATCCTACTTCTATAGTCATCAAACCCACATCATAGTTCATAATTGGAGAAATTAGGGATTTCATGGGTTCTTGGGAGAAATTCATCACAATTCAATAATAAATCATCAATTCAATCATAATCCATCATAAATAAACCAATAAAACGTTTTTGGAAAGAACCCATAAGATTGAAGTCAAACCCTAACTTTTGGAGAATTCACTAGTTTTGAAATTGAGTTTGGAGGGACTCCATGGATGAAAACTATCCATGGATGAAGGACTACCATACCTTAGTTATGATTCTCCAAACAAATTTGAGTGAAAACACCTTGATTCTTCAAGCCCTAGCTTCAATTCTATTCTTCTTCTTCCTTGAGTTATAGAGAGAGAAATTTTGGAGAAGATGAACGCTTTTGGGTTTTGGGATTTAATGGAGTAAATGGATTAGTTAATGACTTAAAAGGGCTTATATAGGTGTATTAAAACAAACAAAATGACTTCATTTAATAACTACCTAAATCGGAATTACCTAAAATAACCCCCACTTTAAAGTGGGGTGCCAGGGACCACGCCCATGTTCACAACCCGTCAAGGGCACCACTACTCGTGGTGGTGCCCGTGGTCCCTTGACTAGTAGCCTCCCTTAACTTGTCAAGCCCCCAAGTGGTGAAGGAAACCCTACGAGCCTTTCCAAGGTCCGAGGTCTTCACCACGAACCGTGAAGTGGCTCGTGAAGGGGAGCCTTTCTTGGGCAGCTTTATGAGCTCACTGCCTCACCCACCACGGGTGGCACCACGACTCGTGGTGGTCACCACGGTTCGTGAAGACCCTCCTGGTCATGGTAGGCAGTGGCTAGGCATGTTTTGGCCTCCTTGGCCCCCTTCCCATGGCCCTCACCGAATTCCCTTGGCCCTTGCCCTTTACTCTTGACGTTAACCCTCACGTTTAGGCTTTAGTTTAACCTACTAAATTCCGGGGTGTTACATTTTCTCCCCCTTAGGAACATTCGTCCTTGAATGATGATTTAGACACCTTACGAAAAGAAAGATTGAAGACTACCAACCCATCATGCATGAAACATCACAATAATGCACAATTCAATGAAGGAAACTTCAACTCCATCTCAAACATAATCAATGCAACACAAGGTAGTAGGAACTACATCTAACAACCCATTAAACATGAAATCTCAGAACTCATCATATTCATAGCAGGAACTACCTTCTCCAAACTAAAAGCATGCTCAACACCATCTCATGGAGATTATATGCACTTTACTCACAAAAGCATACTAAAGAATGTTCATCAATCACCTCATGAAGTCAAATAGGCAATTCATACTGGATGCGCAACAACATGAGAAACACACAAATCATGAAAACTCATTTCCTTACTAAATATGGATTCCATCAAGAACATGCATAACATAAGGAGATCATGGAAATTTCTAAAATCCACATGACTCCAAATCATAAAACAAGTCAAGAGGAACTCTTTGTCTCAAGCCATAATAGGAATAGAAGAAAGAGATGAGGATATCGGGACTCTCAACAACCTTGCTATCTAAGCACACTATCTCCCCCTTGGGCGAAAGCCCCTACTAAACCCTCAAGTACAACTTCCTTCAAGCAATCCAAATCATAACTAAAAACTCATAATCTAATAAAACATTTACATCTATAAGGAACTATCAACATACCGGTGCCTTCATCCGTAGAGCCTTCTTGGTCCTTTCTAGACCGGAGTGCATAGAAGCGACCATGCTTTGGAGCATTGGGATCCGGTTCACTAAGAGAAGCTTGCTTGGCCTCTCTCCCTTTTTCCATGAGCATTGGGCAATCCCTCATCTTGTGACCTTTCTTTCCACACCCAAAGCAACCATCTGTGTGGCCTAGGCACTTAACTGCATGTTCCTTTCAACATTTGGCACATGTAGATCTCTCAAAAGAAGAACCGCCTCCATTTCCTCATTGAGATTTAGGGTTAGACACCCTATCCTTGTTGTCCCTTGGGAAAGCATTGGAAGAATCTTGGTTGGAGAACCTCTTTTTGAACCTTGGTTGACCTTGTTCATCGGATCTAGCTCTTTTCACTTCCCTATTCTTTCTCTTAAGCTTTAACTCCTCAATATGTTGGGCATATACCATAAGACGTGAGATACTCATGTTCTTAACAAGCATTGCCATACGACATTCTTCTTCAACCAAGTTGGACACTCCCATCATAAATTTTTTCATCTTAGCCCTTGAATCTGCTACTAGAGTTAGAGCATACTTGGATAGTTGGGTAAACTTCAAGGCATACTCCTTAAGACTCATACTACCTTGCTTAAGGTTAATGAACTCTTGCATCTTAGCCTCCCTTAACTCTAGGGGAAAGAACCTATCAAGGAATGCCGATTTGAACATCTCCCACTTTATGGGACCCGCTCCTATTGGCTTCTCATCCCTCCATTGCTTATACCATACTTGAGCCACACTTTTCAATTGGTAAGCGGCTAGTTCCGCTTTCTCTACCGAAGTAACCCCTATGATATCCACTATCTTGTAAACCTCATCCACAAATTCTTGAGGATCCTCTTCCACTTTGGAACAATAAAACTCGGGAGGGTTCATTCTAGAAAAATCCCTGACCCTTGAAGCAGTCGAATTCACATTCACCGGACTACAACTTCTCTATTGGCTTGAGCCGTAACGACTTGAGCCAACATTGGGAAAACTGACCTAAACTCCGCATGGGACACATTCTCAACCACGGGATCAACCGGAGCTTGATTATCTTGAGGAGGAGCTCCTTGGTTCACATTCTCATCTTCCCTCCTTCTAGCGTTTGCCCTTCGTGTATTCATATCCTGAAGACACAAAGGAGGATTAGAAGAAGAACTTTATAGAGTTAAACTCTAAGGCACGACTCAAGAGTAATGAAATAAATGTAGTTTCCTAAACATCTTATAGCCTCTCATTCATAAATGTGGCGCGCTTCACATTATGAACAAGACTCTACTAGATGTGGCTTATGAGACATCATCCTAGAATCAGTCTAAACCTTGTGCTCTGATTACCAAGTTTTTCATGACCCAGGAGTACCCCCTAGATATGACAAGGCGTACTCAACCCCGAAAGGGTCTCATACAAGGCCCTTATCATATCACAACATAAGATAAAAGAAATGATACGAAATTTTAAAACTTTATCCATACAATCTATGTCATTTATAAAAGCAAGCAGAAGTCTAGACTTGTCTCAATTTGTCATCTAATACAATCTTTGAATCAAATAGGGACACAGCCCTTACAATATAGTCCGAAAATGAAATATCTAGAATGAAACTACTAAATGAAGATATCCGTCTTCGAATCTTGAGGACTCACCATAAGCTAGGAGAATAGTCGACCCGAGCTTGAATGAATAGAAGATCGCCTTAAGAATTGGAATGTAGAAAATATGGGTTAGTACAAAAATGCACTAAGTATGATAGCCATGCATAAAAACCTTGAAATTGTGCAAAAAAGGACATTTTAGTTGAAAAGCATGCACTTTACCAAGTTTGAAAATCATCATGAACTTTAGTGTAAAAGCACAAATCATAAGCATATTCAACATATAGATCATCATAGCATAATAGGACCATCTCATTAGTAACCCTAAGTTATACTTGTGCAATGCATAGATAAAGATCCCATAATACCATCTACACTAAGTACAACTTTTAGGCCACCATAATCATACTTACCATTCTTTGATCTCATCTTTAGTTAATACTCATAGACACGGAAACCTTCACATTTGCTAAATCATATCAAGGAAAGCAAGTCTTAGCAAAAATCCACATTAAGCATACTTCATTTCATAAACATTCATAACATAAATGGAACACACCATAACTTCTCTCAAAGCCTACTTGTGCAATGCATGGATGAAGTCCCATACCCCCACCCACACTAAGTAGTGCATTCTTGAGAAGCCATAGTTCATAATCATTCATTATGAGGGTAAGCCTTTACCAACATAGACCATGTGAGCAAATTATGGAATTCGATGATACCCACACCGAAAAGGGTTGTCCTACTTGCCTAAGGTAGAACGATTAACTTAGCCTAGGTAGATCCACTAGCTAAAGACCTATGAGGGCACATAGTTTATGGGATAAGGAGATTTCTACTAGATACCCCGCCTCAACTCACGTATGGGCATCCATCTCAAAAGATTGCTAATAGAAGCCCCGCTCAACTCACATATGAGTTTCCATCTCAATCAATATCCACTCGGTGCTTAGCATTATTCCCCACAGAGTACTTAACATTTCATTACTTGAGTTCATTATTATGGAAGAAATGGGATAAGGAGATTGTTACTAGATGCCCCACCTCAACTCATGTATGGGCATCCATCTCAACCCAACATCATTCATAAGGTAGCTCATAGATTGAATAGGTGAGAATATCCTTTCAACCTAAGAATCCCCATATTGTGAGAAAACTTTTCACAACATGTCATCTTCGTTCATAAGTGTATAACTGAGAATAACCTTTCAATCAAGACATCATCATTATCATAATCATACAAACTTCATTCATACTTCATTCATAAGTGTGTGTGTGAGAATAGCCTTTCAACAACACCACAAGTACATCATAGTCATAATCACTTTACTCTCAAATTGTTCTTAAAGCATATACATAACCTTCATAAACGTCATATCATCATAAATTGCCCTTTCAAGGACCATGGATCATAATTCATCAACACATCTAGACTTACTACATTAGACATGGATATAGCATAATTCAAGTAACCAAACTATAACAAGCATAATCTCATATCATACTTCTATAATCATTAAACCCACATCATAGTTCATAATTGGGGAAATTAGGAATTTCATGGGTTCTTGGGAGAAATTCATCACAATTCAAAAATAAATCATCAATTCAATCATAATCCATCATAAATCAACCATTAAAATGTTTTTGGAAAGAACCCATAAGATTGAAGTCAAACCCTAACTTTTGGGGAACTCACTAGTTTTGATATTGAGTTTGGAGGGACTCCATGGATGAAAACTATCCATGGATGAAGGACTACCATACCTTATTTATGATTCTCCAAAAAAATTTGAGTGAAAACACCTTGATTCTTCAAGCCCTAGCTTCAATTCTACTCTTCTTCTTCCTTGAGTTCTAGAGAGAGAAATTTTGGAGAAGATGAACTCTTTTGGGTTTTGGGATTTAATGGAGTAAATAGGTTGGTTAATGACTTAGAAGGTCTTATATAGGTTTATTAAAATAATACAAAATGACTTTATTTAATAACTACCTAAATTGGAATTATCTAAAATAACCCCCACTTTATAGTGGGGTCCCAGTGACCACGCCCATGTTCACGACCCGTCAAGGGCACCACGACTCGTGGTGGTTACCGTGGTGCCTTGACTAGTAGCGTCCCTTAACTTGGCAAGCCCCCACATGGTGAAGGTAAACCCCAAGAGCCTTCCCACGGTCTGTGGTCTTCACCACGAGCCGTGAAGTGTCTCATGAAGGGGAGCCTTTCTTGGGCAGCTTTATGAGCTCACTGCCTCACCCACCACGGGTGGCACCATGACTCGTGGTGGTCACCGCGGTTTTGACGACCCTCTTGGTCATGGTGGGCAGTGGCTAGGCATGTTTTGGCAGCCTTGGCCCCCATGCCATGGCCATCACCCAATTTCCTTAGCCCTTGCCCTTTACTCTTGACGTTAACCCTCACGTTTAGGCTCTAGTTTAACCTACTAAATTCCGGGGTGTTACACGAAGCCCGACTTTCCTCGCCGATCAACCCCAAAAAGCCACATCTAAGATCTGTATAAGTTGATTTTTGGAAGAGAGAGAAAGGGTCAGCCATTGTAGAACGAAATAGAGAGAACAAAAACACTATTATTGTTGTTTTGAAATGATTTTCTGGAGAAATTTGAAGTGGGTGTTGTTATAGAAATAGATTTTATTCATTTTAAGACATGGAAATCAATACCCAGCTATGGAACTTGTAGTAGGTATTGAATTTTCTACTTTTATGATGAATAGCTAAATCTCCGTTCTTGGTGGTTTGAAAATGTGAGTAATTGCTGAATTTGGCTTGATGGGTGTTAGTTATTATCAATTGTAATGTTAAATCGAAGTGGCTCTGATTTATTGTTGTGGTTTAATTGCTTTGTTGTATGATATTTCAGTATGATTTAGTGTTTTATGCTTTCTTGAGAGAGAAGTGTAAAACTAAGGTGATAAGTTGGCACTCCTAGTTATTGGGTCATGGTGGGGTCAGCTCGAGAGAGTGAATCCCAAGATTCGTTCTATGTATTCAGCTAGAGAGAGTGGATGTAATGAGGTTGTGGGCTGGTCTACATGTTTAGCACATTGAGGTTCGAGATAACTCAATTGAAACGGGGTAGTTGTTCAAGAGAAAAGTACCTCATCTAAATTTCATCTTACCCATGAAGAGTTAGTATTTTTTATTATCAATTAACACCCATTGAGTTGAGTTTAGCAATTGATTGGTCAATCCCCCAAGCATCTTTCTCCTATTTGATTACTCTTAATTAGTTGTTGAGATTGCTTTCTGATCTAAAACCCTTTACCCTGATATTAATGTCATCCTTCTAATTTTATTAATAGTTTCCGATAATCTCTATTCCTTCAGCTATGAAATTCACTATTTTAACTTCATACTTGAATTAAAAATAAAACTTCTCCCTGTGGGATCGACCCCAACTCTCTTGTTGGGTACTGCTTAACGATCGTCTACACCTAGTATTGGATGAGGTGTAGTTGATACGTTAATCAAAATGGCGCCGCTGCCGGGGAGTGGTGTTTAGAATTCTCTTATCGAAGTTTACTTTGTGATCTTGTTGGCTGAAGTTGAATCTATTTAATTTCTTTTGTTTTTGTGTTGGTTGTGTTGAACTAGAGAAGATATGAGTGAGTCAAGGAGTAACGGTAGCCAAATGGGCCATCAAGGCGACATTGATGATCTTAATAGCGTACATAACCCATTTCAAATGGATGGAATTGGTGCAATTTGTTTACCGTCAACCGATGGAAATGCTATATTCCATGTTACTAATGCAACACTCCATCTCCTCCAAATGAAAGGACTTTATGGAGGGTTGGCTCATGAGGACCCACATGAACATATGCGGAATTTCAGGGATGTTTGTAGTTCGTTCTCATTAAAGAACGTGTCACAAAAATCAGTCTGCCTTAGGTTGTTCCCATTATCTTTGACGGGTGAAGCTAGCAAATGGTTGGCCAAGTTACCAAAGAATTCCAATACCTCTTGGGATGAGCTTACCATGGCGTTCAATGTGAGATTCTTTCCCCCGTCGAGGTTGATGATACTCAGAGACAACATTTAAGGTTTCAAGCGATTAAAAGGTGAATCGATCCATGAAACGTGGCTGAGGTTTAACAAGCTATTACTTCAATGCCCAACGCATGAACTTCCAAACAACGTGCCACTCCAATACTTTTATAGAAGTCATGACTCAGTAAATAAAGGGGTAGCTGATCAATTGGTTTGAGGAGGAATAATGTTGCAATCGTTTGAGGTAGCTTCGGCCCTTCTTGATGACATGACAAAAATAAATCAACCACGGTACAATTAAGATGACCAAGTCTCACCTTTTTGTTTTAGGATGACACAAGAACAACTTGATAAATAAAAAGAAAGGGATGAAAACATTAGTAGAATGTTATCCCAAATGGAGGTGCTACAAAGACAAGTGCTAGAAAATGTGAGCAAACCCAAAGAAGCAAGGGGTGTGTTTAGAGTGTAGGACAGTTCTTACTTGTGCTACTCAAAGCCGGGGGAGAATCAAGGTTTGAACTTTCAAAAGCATGAGGAGGGTTTCCACCCAAGCTACTTGAAGTAGGGTGGTAATCAAGGTTGGAACTCCCAAAAGGAAGAAGAGTGGAAGCGATACTATCAAGAATGGGCCGAAAAAAATGACCATGGGAGAAGAGAAGATGAGCATGTAGAAGACCGCACACAATCGAGTGATAGCCCAAAATCAAAGGGTAGTTCAAGTAGTCTACGAGTGGATGATCTGTTGTCTCGCATCCTTGACAAAGTTGAAGGATCGGACGAGATGCTTAAAGAAATGAAAGCTGATTTTTTATCATTGAACAATAGAATAAATTCTCATGATGATGCAATCAAACAACTTGAAATTCAATTGAGTCAACTTTTAACACAAGTGGAACCCAAGGTAATGGAGAAAATCAAAGGCATAGACACAACAATCTTAAGGGAGGATGGTGAAAAAAATATGGTTGTGGTTACTCGAAGTGGAAAGGTAGCGATTGGGGATATGAAGGATAATGGAGAAGTTCAAGTTCATGAAGAGGAAAAAGACATTGATGAAGAAGAGTTTCCCATCCCGCAAAGCCTTGCAAAGGAGTTACAAGAGAATGAAGGAAAGAGTACCTCAAGCCTAAAATTGGTGAAACCTCTTCCCAAAGTAATCCCTCCTTTTTCCCAACGTCTTAAGAAGAGCAATGAGGATGAGAACTTCAAGAAGTTTCTATCATTGTTCAAGACACTCTCCATAAATCTACCCTTATTAGAAGCATTGTTGGAGATGCCGGGTTATGCCAAATTTATGAAGGAGTTAGTCACCAAAAAGAGAAGCCTGCATTTTGAGACAATTGAAGTTTCTCATAGTTGTAGTTCATTTATGACTAGTGAGATGATTAAAAAGAAAGAAGACACGGGAGAATTCACTATCCCTAGCACGATCGAGATGCTCCAATTTGCCAAAGCCCTATGCGATTTGGGGGCAAGCATAAATCTAATGTCGTACGCAATCTATAAACAACTTGGGTTGGGTGAATCGAAGTCCACAACAATGAGGCTCTTGATGGCGGACCGATCGATAAAGCATCCCGTGGGGATACTCTATGATATTTTGGTAAAGGTGGATCGATTCAGTTTGCTAGCGGATTTTATCATCCTTGATTGTGAGATTGATGATGAAATTCCCATTATTTTGGGAAGACCATTTCTAGCGACTAGAAGAGCGCTAGTAGATGTTGAAAGCAGAGAATTGAAGTTCCGGGTGAACGAAGATGAAGTTTCCTTTAATGTGTGTAAGTCAATGAAGCACCCAAGAGAAATTCATGTGGTTTCGACGATTGATGTAGTGGATAAGGCAGTTGTTAGTGTAAGCCATTTATTGTTTGTGAGTGAACCGCTTGAGGCGGTGCTTGCGAACTATGATGAGACTGAAATACAAGGTTATGCTGAGGTGGTGGCTGCCCTTTCAGGATTGGGAGAATGTTCAAGGAAACCATTAAAGTTGGATATTGATCTGAAAAATCGAGAAAATCCTCCTGCCAATCCATCTACGGTGGAACCACTAAAGCTGGAGTTGAAAGCACTCCCCGCGTATTTGCGATATGCATTTTTGGGGGCAAACAACACCCTACCTGTTATTATTGCAGCTGACTTGCTTGAATGGCAAGTAAATTTGCTTCTCGAGATGTTGAGGAGGTACATAAAGGCTATAGGGTGGACGATCGCTGATATCATGGGTTTTTCACCTGGCATTTGCACTCACAAAATTCAACTTAATAGTGAGTACAAACTGAGTGTCGAGCATCAAAGGAGATTGAACCCACCAATGTAAGAGGAAGTGAAAAAAGAGATAATCAAGTGGTTGGATGCGGGCGTGATCTACCCTATTACGGATAGCAAATGGGTGAGCCCGGTACAATGTGTGCCCAAAAAAAGGGGCATCACGGTAGTCCTGAATGAGAAAGGGGATCTAGTTTTGATGATACCGGTAACCGGATGGAGGGTGTGCATGGATTATCATATGTTAAACTCTTAGACTGAAAAAGATCACTTTCCTTTGCCTTTTATGGACCAAATGCTTGATGGGGTTTCGGAGAGAGTATGGTATTACTTTTTGGATGGGTATTCCGGATATAATCAAATCTCTATTACTTCGAAACAAAGAGAAAACAACCTCCTCTTATCCATATGGAACGTTTGCCTTCAAAAGGATGCCATTCGGGTTGTGTAACGCGTTAGCTACGTTTCAACGTTGCATGCTGTCTATTTTTGCTGATATGGTAGAAGATTCAATGGAGGTTTTTATGGATGACTTTTCAGTTGTGGGTGATACTTTTGAGGTGTGCTTAGCACAGTTGGGGCAGGCTCTTCAAAGAAGTGTGGAAATAAATTTTGTCCTCGCTTGGGAGACATGTTACTTCATGGTTAGAGAAGGCATACTTCTTGGTCACAAGGTGTCACAAAAAGGGTTGGAAGTTGATAAGGCAAAGATTGAGGTAATCGAGAAGTTACCACCACCAATCTCGGTGAAAGGTATTCGTAGTTTCTTGGGGCATGTTAGGTTTTATCGGAGGTTCATAAAAGACATTTCAAAGATTGCACACCCATTGTGCAAACTTTTGGAGAAGAAGGTGAAATTCAACTTTGATGATGCATATATGGAAGCATTTATGTGCTTGAAAGAGAAATTGATCTCTACTCTGGTTATCATTAGTCCTGATTGGTCAGCACCCTTTAAAGTGATGTGTGATGCAAGTGGTACGGCATTAGGCGTTGTGTTGAGGCAAGAATGCAACAAGCTATTTCATCCCATTTACTACGCAATCAATACTCTGAATAGTGCTCAGCGTAACTACATGGTTACTGAGCAATAATTACTTGCAGTGGTTTATGCGTTTGAAAATTTTTGAGCATACATGCTAGGTACCAAAGTGGTGATTCACATTGATCATGCCGATCTACGTTATCTTATGGCAAAGAATGATACCAAGCCAAGATTGATAAGGTGGGTATTATTGTTGCAAGAGTTTGACTTTGAAGTCAAAGATTGAAAGGGTTGAGAAAATCAGGTGGCTGATCATCTCTCAAGGTTAGAGGGTAAAAGGAATGAAGAGCTGGAGGTAGACATCAATGACTCATTTCCTGATGAACAGGTATTCATGGTCACTCTAAAGCAAACTCCTTGGTATGCTTATTTTTCAAACTTTGTAGTGTGTGGACTAATGCCGGACAACCTAAACTTCTACCATCAAAAGTGGTTCCTGTTTGATGTCAAGAAATACTTTTTGGATGAGCCATAGTTATTCAGAGAATGTGCAGACCATATTATCAGGCGATGTGTGCCGGAAGAGGAAGTCATTAAAATTCTAAATGTCCCCTTATTAGCTGGTTTTTGGGAAATCTTGTCACCTACCGGTTGAACTTGAACACAAAGCAATTTGGGCATTAAAGGCATTAAATCTGGATAGGGCAAATGCTTCGAAAGAAGGAGTAGACCAGCTGAATGAAATGGAAGAATTCAGGTTGAGATCTTATGAAAGCTCAGCTCTCTACAAGGAGAAAATGAAGAAATGGCATGACGCTAAAATCCTCAAGAGAGACTTTCAAACCGGAGACCTTGTATTGCTGTACAATTCTCGACTGAGACGCTTTTCGAGAAAACTCAAGTCAAAAAGGTCCAGTCCTTTTAAGGTGACTCGTGTATTCAAAAACGGGGCCATTGAAGTTGAGGGTAAGCAAGGTCGAGCCTTCAAGGTGACTGGACAATGCTTGGAGTTATATTTTGGAGAATGCCATGAGATTTCATTATAGAAGTGGTGTATTTGTAAGATGCGTGAAAGAATTTCCACGTCGTACCACAATGTTAAATAAGGCGCTTATTTGGAGGCAACCCAAGCGTTAGTGATTTTGAATAATGTGTGCTGAATGTGCAGTTGTGGGTGATTCTGTGATGCAAAGACTCCTTCTGCGATACGCCGAGTGGATTCGGCGATCATGAATTTGCTCGTCTTTGTGGCAAAAATAGTGGGCTGAGATACTGGAATATTGGGTCAAGCAATTACACCACTCGACGATACGCCGAAATGATTTGGCGAACCCGACTTTCTCCACCCTTTGCACCGCCCCCAACAGGCCGAAGTCCTGGAACTTTAGGCGATGTTCGACATCCACTTGGCGATCCGCCGTTGCTACTCGACGGTCTAACCTCTGTCTGCCTTCTTGCCCCAAGATGGAGTGGTTACATACTAGAATTTTCGGCGAGTTGCATGCAACTTGGCGTGTCACCGATTGGTTCAGCGATCGCTTCAACTCTTCGCCTAATGGCCGTCTAGTGAAGATTTCTTCTAACTCTACTCTGTTTAATTCAGTACTGGTGCTTCTAGTTTGTTTCTATTTTATTTTATCTCTTTTGTCTTCTGTTTACTGTGAGTTGTGTTTTGTTCTTCGACCACATTGAGGACAATGCTGGTTACTTTTGGTGGGGCGGTGGCTTGTTGTTACCTCGCACTCCCTCACTTTCCTTTACATTTTCAAGTATTGGTTGTGGTCAATACCGATGATTTGGATAGTGCTCTTAATTGAACAAAATAAATGAACGGCTACAAT
Source organism: Solanum etuberosum (assembly GCA_029582245.1). Taxonomy (NCBI): domain Eukaryota; kingdom Viridiplantae; phylum Streptophyta; class Magnoliopsida; order Solanales; family Solanaceae; genus Solanum; species Solanum etuberosum. The sequence continues at coordinate 16,700 of JAJONR010004865.1, read as the reverse complement.
GAGGCAAATGAAGTTACATAGGCAATATGTGAACTTTTAGCATCTCGTTGTGACTAGTCGGTTGTCGAATGAGTCTCTTGTGATGAACATTGCACACTAGCTAGAAAGTGTGGAGTCTTGTTTGATATTGGTACCAATTCCTTGAGTGACGAGATTACTTTGAACATTGTGTGTGATGACACCTAGAATTTCCCCCATTGGTCCGGTTGATTGAGTGATGCAAGCACTTGAAATGATCTTAGGCAACAATTTTGAAGAGCGAAAATAATTTTATAATATACCTCTTTTGTGGCCAACCTTGTGAGATGAGTGAACCTTGCCTGGCACATTTTGAGCCTCAACCTTTTCTTGGAATAAACTTGAACAATTGTGATCCCTCTTTATCCGTTTACCCATAACTTTCATGAAGTGTGGTTTGTTGAATAGCTAACTTAGGCCAAAAGCCTAAGTTGGGGGTGTGGTAAAAACAGAAGGAAAATAAAGAAGTGTGAGAAATTCCCCCCTGAGTAATAGTTTTTTCTATTAAAAAAAAAAAAAAAAACAGAAGAAAGCGACGAAAAAGAATGAAAAAGTTGTGAAATAAAGTAGTGGAAGTTGCAAAAGAAATGAGGTATCCGGTAGTTCATGTGAAGTTGAATAGTAGGGTGGATTATGAGCATGATTTAAATGTTAAAGAAAAGGAGAGAAGTGATGTTCAGACGATATTTCATGAAGGTAAAAGTCACTAAGTCTAAATGACCATACCCTTGCACTCATCCCCGTTACAAGCCGTGAAAAGACCTTTGTGATCTTGAGTGAGCAGAAACGAATGTCGATTGGAAAATAAGGGCAAACCTATGTGTGAAGTCATGCATGTATTCATCTTTGTGAGTGTGAGAGTTGCATGTCATTCCGGAACATTGAATTGTTGAGAAATTGTGTGTGACTATGGAATAGTCTTTGTTGTGAGGGCATTTGCGTACCTTTGTTGAGCTTGAACCTGCATTTGAATCAAGTATTGTGAAACTTGAGTATCTTTGATAATAGTGAGTCACAATTTGAATCTTTGAGTGCACAACTGATCATTGTATGAGTAATCTGAACCTTGTTGCGTGCATTCATGTTGAGTCTTATGTAGCACTATTTGAGACATCCTTATTGAACTGCTGATCTTGAATTTTACTTGAGGACAAGCAAAAGTTTAAGTTGAGGGTGTTGATGACTCCTAGATTTGGACTCATTTGGGGCTTTGTTTTGATAATTTTAGTGTCCTAAAATGTTAATTTATGCTATGAACTAATGTATAAAACTTGACTTTTAGGTATGTGGATTGAGGAGCAAAGCAACGACACTAAAAAGCAAAAAGGAACAAATCAAGCTAAAGACGGGAAGAAAAGCACACCTGATGATCGCCAAGAGCACTCGGCGAATCACCGAAGTGCCCCCAGCCCGCCTAATTTTACAGTATACAGTTCCTGAAACCAGAGGAATTTGGGCGAACGGTACTCCATATCGGTGGATCGTCAGCCCGATCCGTGAAACAAGATTGTACCGCCGAACGCACTGAATGAGACAAAGATGAAGTTGAATTAGTGAGAAAAATGATTAAAGGGCGGATCGCAGAAGTGATCGGCGATCCCGATGTAGATCTCCTAAAGTTATAGTGCATGATGGATGAAAAAGTGATGAAATAAGGTGATGGACAAGGATGATTGACGAGTCACCGACTGGTCGGCGAAGCCCAACATTCCTCACCGATCAACCCCAAAAAGCCATATCTCAGATTTGTATAAATTGATTTTTGGAAGAGAGAGAAAGGGTCGTCCATTTTTGGAAGAGAGAACAAAAATACTATTCTTGTTGTTTTGAAGTGATTTTCTGGAGAAATTTGAAGTGGGTGTTGTAATAGAAAGAGATTTTATTCATTTTAAGACATGGAAATCAACACCCAGCTATGGAACTTGTAGTAGGTATTGAATTTTCTGCTTTTATGATGAATAGCTAAAACCCCATTCTTGGGGGATTGACAATGTGATTAATTGCTGAATTTGGCTTGATGGGTGTTAGTTATTATCAATTGTAATGCTAAATCGAAGTGCGTCTGACTTATTGTTGTTGTTTAATTGCTTTGTTGTATGATATTTCAGTATGCTTTAGTGTTTTATACTTGCTTGAGAGAGAAGTGTAAAACTAAGGTGATAAGTTGGCACTCGTAGTTATTGGGTCATGGTAGGTTAAGCTCGAGAGAGTGAATTCCAAGATTCATTCTATGTATTCAGCTCGAGAGAGTGGATGTAGTGAGGTTGTGGGCTGGTCTCCATGATTAGCATAATGAGGTTCGAGAGAACTCAATTGAAACGAGGTAGTTGTTCGAGTGAAAAGTACCTCATCTAAAGTTAATCTTACCCATGAAGAGTTATAATTTTTGATTATCAATTAACACCCATTGAGTTGAGTTTAGAAATTGATTGGCCAATCCCCCAAGCATCTTTATCCTATTTGATTACTATTAATTAATTGTTGAGATTGCTTTCTGATCTAAAACCCCTTACACTGACATTGATGTCATCATTCTAATTTTATTAATAGTTTCTGATAATATATATTCCTTCAGCTACGAAATTCACTATTTTAACTTCATACTTGAATTCAAAATAAAACTGCTCCTTGTGGGATCGACCCCAACTCTCTTGTTGCTTTATACTGCTTAACAGTCGTCTGCACCTAGTATCGGATGAGGTGTAGTTGATACGTTAATGAATGGAGCACTAGCTGATGAAGGTGTTGGGGCTGTAGACCTTTGCTGAAACTGTGAGCTATTTCAACCACACAATTTCTGCTGAGAGTAATCATAGTTGCATGTTCTAGCCTTCTTGTTGTCCTTATTTTTATCCCTAATCTTATCTCCCTCAACCTGCTGAGCATGAGTCATGAGCCTAGAGATATTTATCTCCTCTAAGAACATAGCATTTCATGCACTCTGTCTTCACTAAGTCGGATACCCCAAACAGGAACTTTATCATCTGTTCCCTCAAATCAACAACCATATGTGGAGCATACATGCAGTGTTGAGTGAACTTCAGCCCATACTCTTGGACTGACATTGTACCTTGCCTCAAATTCATAAACTCTTGAGCTTTAGCCTCTCTTAACTCCCCCAGGAAGAACCTGTCCAGAAAATCTCCAGTATAACACTCCCAAGTCATAGGAACTGCATCCGTACCCCTGTTTCCTTTCCACTGAGTATACCAAATGTGAGGTACATTCTTAAGCTGGTAGGATGCCAACTCTACCCTATCATTACCAATTACTTGCATCACTCCAAAGATCTTATTGACCTCATCAATGAAATTCTATGGGTCCTCATCAACCTGCGACCCTAGAAACTCTGGGGGATTCATCCGAACAAAATCTTGAATCCTAGCTGCTACTGACCTAGTATTAGCATTCGCCAGAACAGGAACATATTGGTTGTTCTGTTTGGCCACACTTTGAGCCAAAAGTTGGATCGCATTCTGAAACTCTGCATTCGAAACCTCATGGTATGGGACTGGAGGAACTGCATTAGCATTGCGTACATTAGCATTCCTTGCGTAAGCTCTACGAGGAGGCATGATCTGAAATGCATAACGACGAATTAGATGGAGATCATACCCATGCACGATAAGAATATCAAGAAAGTGATGTTTTTACTAAATCACTTCGTAGCCTCCATCTCATTAGCTGTGGTGGACTTCACACCCATGAAAAGGACTCTCCTTAGTGCGGCTTTCAGACATCCTAGGACTCTTGAACCTAATGCTCTAATACCATGTTTGTCAAACCCCGAGGCTACCCCCTAGACGTAACACGGGACCTCGGATCACTAGTAACCCCAAGCTAACCTTTGTCTGGCATATCATAAGCATACTAATAGATAGCTGAATAAAGACATACTATGCAGAAGCTTTAAATAATAAGTAACTAAAAGATGGGGAATACCCAATACTTATCTGATTATAGATAATGTACTACGAGTTTATTGATACTAAACAATCACTCAAAAACTAAAGCTGAATCTAAAACTATGTCTGAAAAAGCCTCTACTAACTAGAGTTGTTGGGACATGCCCCCAGCTAACCCTAGAAAAACAGAAACTGAAATGAAAGACTAAATGTGAAAAACTTTTCTATTTTCTTCGAAGTATGAGGACTCACAACTGAAGCTACTAAATACTGATCGCGAAACGATATATGCGTGATCTAGATACTGAGTACCTGAACCTACATCATGAAAGGTTGTAGCGCAGAGTATGCATCAGTTCTTGGAATGTACTGAGCATGTAGGATATAGAATATAGTTGAACAAAATATATAAACTGAACAAATCATACTGAGCAATGATATAATCTGAACTGAATGTAAATGTTGAGCTATACTGGAGACTGAGCTGAATGCAATGACCAAGTACTAATCCTGAACATGACATACTGAGACTGAATGCTGAGGTATAACTGAAAACCTGGTCAAATGCACTAAATTCTGACTGTGGGAGCTACTATTAACCGACATAAAACCACGTGAAATAAAGGTGGAGTCCGATATATACGCCCCATTGAGAGGATCCAATATACCTTGCCATGTATATAAAGGCATGACTGGCGTAATCACTAAATATGATGCCAACAGAGAGGACTTAAACTCCACGGGGGCACGTAGTTCTCGAACTATACAGGTATGATGAACCCTAGTCCAACTCGGTGCTAAGCCTACTCCGAACTGGAAATGTGTATAAACAACATAAGTGTAATACTGGATAGCTCAATGTTCTGACATGCAAATCTAAGAATGCAACATTTTAAATACTGACAATGAAACATTCGAAACTGGAATATGTAAATCTCTTTACTGACCTAGCAAGTGTAATTCATGAACTAAGAGAATCTACACGACTAGGGTTCTGAGTTTCATGAAAGGAACTAAACAATGAATTTGGGAAAACATGATAATCTGATTAGGAACACTATAACAACTAATTCACAACAATTCTCCAAGGTTGTAGAAACCATAGGTCAAAACATGATATCGAGAATCAAGAATCTGACTGAATTATAGGGAGCTAGTGGAAGAAAGCAATCCACTAGATAAATCCCACATACCTGGTGACGAAATCTACGGAAAAATCCTTCGATTTCGGGGCTGAAATTGAAGAAAACCTGATGCGTTCTTGGAAAGGCTTTGTTGACTCTTTTCTCCTCTTTTTCTCTACGTTTTGATGATTTTTTAGTGAATGAATCGCTTATGGTAGGTTCTGATTAGAATACTAGGCTTAAACTGATCAAAGCTACGTAGTTTAGGGGTTAAACGACGTAGTTTAGGTGTCCAATTCATAGCGGAAAAGACCAAAACGACCTCACTTAAAATCAGTCGTATGCGGACCACGGCGCCAGTGACAGACCGTTACTAGGACCACGGCCTATCGACTGGGTCATGGTCTGCTAGCAGTGGCTACTGGTTCTTGGCCCTTCCCTCTATGGTCCACTTCACGGACCATGTGAAGGATCACAGACCGTGAAGGCCACCGTGGTCCTTTACTTGGGCTAGGGGCCTACTGGTTCTGGATGACGGAGCTACCCACGGCCCGTCAGGGGAACCACGGCCTGTGGTGGGCTCCCTGGTTCCACCCCCCTGAGTCTTGGTGCCCTGCCTCGCTGAAGCGAACAGTTCCACGGCCCGTTAGGGGGACCACCGCCCGTGAAGGGCTCCGTGGTCCACCAACTGAGGCTGGGTGTGAACCACGATGAGTGTGACGGACCGTGGTTCCTTTCAGAATCCGTGAACCCCTCCGTGGTTCACCTTTTTCTGTTGTTTTCTGCTGGAAGTTCTAAGTCTTATTTCCGAGGTGTTACAGAAACACTCCCAAGAAGAAGCTATAAGGGGTCGTTTGGTTTAAAACAAGTTATGATGAGATAAGTTATATTGAGACTATTTATCATGGGATTAGTTATCTTGAGATTATTTCTTAATGATTGTTTGGTTTGTTGTATTATATATAATAGGCATTGCATACTTTCTAAAAAAAGTTGTTTGTTTACGAAAACACCCTCCACTTTTTTGAACTTCTATACATATTTTTTTTATAGAGTTATTGTTATATGGTATAGGCATTGCAATATTTTACTCCAAAAATATTGGTGACATAATATTTTACTATCCAAAAAAAAAAAAATTATTTTCTATAATTTATTTTTAGCCTTAGCCAAAATGCGCAAAAACTTTATATCTACATTTGTATGCATATATAATATGATAGAATTTTAATGTTTTCCACTTGATGGAAGATGTATAATTTTCAAATATTTTAATCTTAGTATATTCATTTTGATATATTGGATTTGATTGCTAAAGAACCATAAACTGCATTTAGACAAGTATAGAATGATAAAACTTTAATCAAAATGACCAAAACTAGACCAAAACTCACCAAAAATTGCATCAAAACAAGAGTAAAAAAACTGACAAAAAAAGGCACTGCGTAACAAAACAGTAAAAACTGCATTTAAATAGCAAAATCTGAAATAAAATTTCACTAAAGCAACAAAAACTAAAAAGGAGTTGCACTAATTAAAAGTATATAAAGGGTATTTTTGTCATTAGAATTATATTATCACAGGATAAGTTATCTTGGGATTGTTATTCCACCAAGAGGGAGGGATAACTTATTCCAGTACTATTTGTTAATCCTAGAATAAGTTGTCACGAACTAGGGGTACCCCCTAGATGTAACATGGCTTATAGAACCCCGAAGGACTCCATACAAGCCACTTAGTCCTCATAACATAAACAATAAAACAGTAAGAGTAAAACACATTTCAAGTCTCAAAAAGTTTTTCATAAAAGAAAGCGGAATTCTAGACACTCTGTCTCATCATAGCCATCTATTACAATATTGAATGAAATAGGGCCTAGCCCATACAACATGTCCAAAAGGGAAAGAACATGAAAAAATCTAAACATAGGAAATCCATCCTCGAACCATGAGGACTCACAAAGATCGAGAAAACTATCAAGTCCAAGCTCCAGCTAGAAGAATGATCACCTCGAGTATCAGACCCTACACTTGGGGAAAATGTAGGCAAAAGTAGGAGTTAGTAAGAAAATGAACTAAATATGATAGCCATGCATAAAAAACACTTGAAATATGCAAAAAGGGACATTTCATTTGAAAGCATGCAATTTACCAAGTTAAACATGATATAAGAGGGTGGAAATCATAAGTCATAAAACATAGCCAACACAAGTCATCATCATCTTCAAAACCTTAGAACTCATATGCAAAGCGTCTTGAGTAACCATAGTTCATTATTCATGTTCTTGTTCTTGTTGTGGGAATAAGCCTTAACCGACATGAGATCATGTGAGCTATAAAATGACCACCCAGTGTTACCCACATAAAAAATGGGTGTCCTACTTGCCTAAGGTAGAACTATGGTTTGTTAGCTTAGGTGGATCCACTAGCTAAATATCCTACGGGGGCACGTAGTTTATGGGATAAGGAGATTATTACTAGAAACCTAGCCTAGACTGACGTGAGGGCTTCCATCTCAAGAGATTACTTCTAGAAACCCGTCCTCAACTGACGTGAGGGCTCCCATCTCAAATCAATATCCACTCGGTGCTAAGCATTAATCCCACGGAGTACTTATTAAGTCTTGAATTAAATCATGTTTCATGGAAGGATGTCCTTGACAATAAATCCCACTTAGTTCATTAGGATAGCTCTTAGATCATGCGTGAGAAAATCTTTCACCGTCCATGTCTACATGTAAGTATTAGATTCAATTAGGTGAGAAAACCTTTCAACCTAGAATCTTCATTATGTGAGAAAACCTTTCTCATCATGTTCATATGTGTTCATGAGAATAGCCTTTGAATGCGCACAACAACAATATATTAATCATTGACAGTTCACTCTCAAAGTGTTCGTAAAACATTTACATAGATTTCATAAAACAGGCATAATATCATACTTTTTCTTTTCAAGGTTCAAAGCTTACTTTCAATCAACACATCTAGAATTCAAGAATTAGACATGGATTTCCTTATAATTCATGTAATTCTATCACTTCATGCATAAGTTCATAACATTCCTCTTTCATCAACAAAGACCCACATCATAAGATCACAATTGAGAAATATCGGAATTTCATGGGTTCTTGGGGAATCATTATAAAAACCATAGGAAATCATCAATTTATGCTTAATATAACATAATTCAACCATTAGAATCAAGTTTGAAAGGAACCCATGACTTTTGAATCAAACCCTAACAATTGGAGATTTCTATCTTTTGAAATTGGAGATTTTTAGAGGACTCCATGGATTAAAGCTATCCATGGATGAAAACTACCATACCTTACTATCAAAGCCCAAAGAAATTGATGTACAAAAGCTTGCTCTTGAAACCCTATCTTGAATCTCCTTCTTCTTCTTCTTCCTCAAGTTTTCTATCGAAAGAAATATTTGTGAGAGGATGAACTCAGGGATTCTTTTGGGTTTTGGAAATAATGAGTTGAATGGGTGAGTTTTTGAGTTAAAATGACTTATATAGTGACCCTAGACATAGGCAAAACGACTTCACTTTAATATGACTTAAACTGGAATTACCCAAAACACCCTTCACTTGGCAGCCCACAGTCCAGGGCTCACGAGAGGCTCCACGAACCGTCAAGGGTCACACAGCCGTTCATGGTGCCTGTTTTCCCTTGACCAGTGGCTAAGCCACTCCACCCTAAACCCCTAAAACCTAAGGCAACTTCATGGAGGGCTCCACGAGCCGTGGTGCCTACCCCAAGCCGTGGTCCCTCTAGTGGGCCTTGAGGCAGTGTCTAGGCCACCTCCTCCTCACCCTTACACACTAACTCCCCTCCACGAGCCTTCCCTCGAGTTGTTGTCTTCACCACGAGCCGTGAAGTGGCTCGTGAAGAGGGGTTGGTTTTTGGCAGTTTTGGGGAGACTACTGCCTAGCCCACCACGAGCCACACCAAGGGCCGTGGACTTGACCACGCGCCGTGGTTGTGGGCGTGGTAGGCGGAGTAGTGTTTACACGAAGTTAGGCTGCCCTAGCCCACTCCGTTGGCCCTTGCCCTCCTTCCTTAACTCTAACCCTCACATTTAGCTCTAGTTTAGCCTATAAATTTCCGTGGTGTTACAATATCTCCTCCTTGGGAACATTCGTCCTCGAATGACGCTTTAGACACCTTACGGAAGTAAAGACTCAAGACTTGCAGCCCATCATGCATGCAACAGCATAACAATGCACAAAACAAAGGAGGAAACCTCAAGCCCAATTCAAACATAGTCAATGCATCACAAGGAAGTAGGAACTACATCTAACAACGCATTATGCACGAAGTTCAACATTTCTCATGTTCTTAGGTTCCTTCTCCAAGCTACAAGCATGCTCAACACAATCTCATGGTGCCTTTATGCATTTTACTCTCAAAAGGCATAATCAAAAGCATGTTCATCCATTCATCTCATGAAGCATATATGTAATTCATACTCAATGCACAACAACATGAGTAAAAATCAATCATATAAAGTCATTTTCTTTCTAAACATAAATTTCTCATGAATATGCAAAACATAGGGAAATCATGGAAAACTCATATAACACCCATGACTCCCAAAACAAGGAAAAATCAAGAGGAGCTAGTTACCTCAAGCTAGAATAGGAGTAGAAGGAAAAAGATGAGGATAACGGGACATCATATCGGCCTCAACCGCCTAAGTAGCACCCTCAACTAGTTAATTCCTCCACAAAACCTTTACGAAAGTTATTTCCTTGTTTCTCAATCTCTTGACCCACCGGTCTAGAATCTCTACTGTAATTTCCTCATACGAAAGACTTTCATCAACCCCCAACCATTCCAAGGGAATTATGGATGCCGGATCTCCAACAAACTTCTTAAGCATAGAGACATGAAACAGAGGATGCACCTAAGCCAACTCATTTGGTAAATCTAACTCATAGGCAACCTTATCAATACGTCTCAAAATTTAGGATGGGCCTACATACCGGGGACTCAGTTTCTCTTTCTTGCCAAACCTCATCACACCCTTGATGGGTGAGATTTTTAAATAGACCCAATCGTTAACTTCAAATTCTAGATCCCTTCTCCTCACATCGGCATAGGACTTTTGCCGACTTTGAGCCGTTCTCAACCTTTATCTAATGAGTCAAACTTTCTCAATGGACTCATAAACCAATTCGGGACCTACCAAAGCAACTTCACCCACCTCAAACCAACCAACGGGAGACCTACATCTCCTACCATACAAGGCCTCAAATTGACCCATACCGATACTTGAGTGATAGCTATTATTGTAGGGAAACTCTATCAATGGAAAATGGTCATCCCAATTACCGTTAAAATTAGTCACATAAGCCCTTAACATATCTTCCAAAGTTTGGATGGTGCGCTCCACTTGCCTATCAGTTTGGGGATGAAAAGCTGTGCTAAGCTTAACCTTGGTGCCAATACCCTTTTGGAATGACTTCCAAAAGTGAGAAGTGAATAGAAGGCCACGATCGGAAATAATGGATAAAGGAACTCCATGCAACTTCACCATTTCTCTTATGTACAACTTAGCATAGTCCTCTGCCGAAACTGAAACCATGACGGGAATAAAGTGAGCCGATTTTGTCATCCGATCTACAATAACCCAAATAGAGTAATGTCATCTCCGGGTGCGAGGTAAACCGACAATAAAGTCCATGTTCACATCTTCCCACTTCCAAGTAGGAATACCTATATCTTGGGATACACCTCCCGATCTTTGATTCTCAACCTTAACTTGTTGACAATTAGGAGACTTAGCCACAAACTCCGCAATATCTTTCTTCAACCCATTCCACCAATAGACCTCGCACAAGTCACAGTACATCTTTGTGGCTCCCGGGTGAATGGAATACCGAGAACTATGGGTTTCCAACAAGATTTGCTCTCCCGAGTCATCAACATTAGGAACACACAACCGACCTTGGTATCTAAGTACCCCATCTCCCCTTTGGGAGAAAGCCTCAATGGATTTCTTAAGTACCGCCTCCTTCAATTCAACTAAAATGGGATAAAGGCCTTGCTTAGATTTCACATCTGCCGCAAAAGACAATTCAGACCCATTATGAACCATAACACCACCCTTGGTGGAGTCCACTAACTGAACACCTAATCGGGCCAAGATATGAATATATCGAACCAAGTCTTTCTTATCATCGTTAATATGAGCAACACTACCCATAGACAACCTACTAAGAGCATCCTCTACCACACCGTACCGGGGTGATAAAGGACACTCATGTCATAATCCTTCAATAATTCAATCCACCTCCTTTGGCGAAGATTCAAGTTCTTCTAACTAAACACGTATTGTAAGCTTTTATGATTGGTGAAGACATCAACATGAACCCCATACAAATAATGCCTCTATATCTTCAAGGAAAAAACAACCACCGCTAACTCAAGGTCATGGGTAGGATAATTCTTCTCATGGACTTTAAGTTGCCTTGAAGCATAGGCAATCATTTTACAATTTTGCATAAGCACACATCCCAACCCAACTCTAGAGGCATCACAATACACCACAAAACAATTTGTACTTTCCGGTAAAGTCAACACCGGAGCGGAAGTAAGTCTATCTTTCAACTCTTGGAAACTTTTCTCACAACCTTCCGACCAAATGAACTTAGCCTTCTTTTGAGTCAAACCCGTCAACGAAGAGGCAATGGAAGAAAATCCCTCAACAAACCTTCTATAATAACCGTCCAAACCCAAGAAGCTTCTAATGTCCGAAGGAGTTAGAGGTCTAGGCCAACTCTAGACCGCATCCGTCTTCTTAGAATCTACCTCAATACCCTTATTAGACACAATATGACCAAGGAAAGCTACGTACCTTAACCAAAATTCACACTTGCTAAACTTCGCAAAAAGTTGTTTGTCCTTAACAACTTGCAACACAATTTTCCAATGATCCATACACTCATTCTCACTTCTTGAATAGATCAAAATATCATCGATAAACACAATCACAAACATGTCTAGGTATTTCCTAAACACTCTATGGATCAAGTCCATAAATGCCACCGGAGCATTATTCAAACCAAAGGACATTACTAGGAATTCATAATGACCATACCGAGTTTGGAAAGCCATCTTTGGAATGTCATTTTCTCTCACCTTCAATTGGTGATAGCCTGATCGAAGATCAATCTTAGGGAAATAACTTGCCTCTTGAAGTTGGTCAAACAAATCATCTATCCTTGGAAGAGGATACTTATTCTTAATGGTCACTTTGTTCAACTGACAATAGTCAATACACAGTCGAAGAGACCCATCTTTCTAACAAACAACGCAGGAGCACCCCATGGTGAGATACTCGGTCTGATAAAGCCCTTATCCAAAAAGTCCTTCAACTGTTCTTTCAACTCGTTTAACTCAGCCGGGGCCATTCTATAAGGAGGAATTGAAATAGGTTGCGTATCTGGGAGAAGATCAATACCGAAGTTTATTTCCCGCTCAGGAGGAATACCGAGTAGATCATCTGGGAATACTTTCGAAAACTCATTTACAATGGGGATCGACTCAAGAGAAAGGGTTTTGGAATCTACATCCCTCACCCTAATAAGATAGTAAATGCAAAGCTTAGAGATCACCTTTCTATCTTTAAGACATGAAATAAACTGACCCTTAGGCATAGAATTTCACCCCTTCCACTCAAGGATAGGCTCATTCGGGAACTGAAACTTGACCAAACGAGTTCTTCAATCAACAGAAGCATAACAAGAGTGCAGCCAATCCATACCCAAGATAACATCAAAGTCTAACATATTAAGCTCTACCAAATCAACAAGAGTAACTATATGAGATAGGGAAATGTGACATCTTCTATAGACCCTCTTAGCCACCACAGAATCACCAACAGGAGTAGAGGCAGAAAAAGTTTCTAACAACACATCATGGAGCACATCAAATCTCATAGCCACATAAGGCATCACAAAAGACAAAGTAGCACTGGGATCTAACAAAGCATACACATCTATATGGAAAACTTTTAACATAACGGTGACCACGTCCAGTGAACTTTCTTGTTCACCTCAGTTTTGGAGAGCATAGAAGCGGTTTTGCTTGGGAGCATTGGAATTTGAACCACTAGGAGGAGTTTGCTTACCCTCTCTTCCCTTAGCCATAAGCATTGGGCAATTCCTTATTTTGTGCCCACTCTTTCCACAACTAACACAACTGTCTATGCAGGCTAGGCACTTACCATCATGTTTCGTCACACACTTTACACAAGTAGGCCTAGCCATAGAAGATCCACTACCATTACCTCGTTGAGGTTTAGGGTTAGACACCCTATCCTTGTTGACTCTTGGAGGAGCGTTTGAGGAACCTTGAATGGAATATATTTTTTCAAACCTAGGTCGGCCTTGCCCATCAGACATTGTATTATAGAAGTTCCCATCACCGGTCCTAGCTCTTTTTACTTCCCTATTCTTTTCCTTGAGTTTCTCTTCCTCCATTTGTTGGGCATGCACCATGAGACATGAAATATCAATATCTTGGATAAGCATTGCCGTACGGCATTCTTTGACTACCATCTCAGACATGCCCGTCAAAAATTTATTCATCTTAACCCTTGAATCTTCCACCATAGTTGGAGCGTACTTGGATAGTTGGGTGAACTTTAGAGCATACTTCCTCACACTCATAATTCCTTGATGAAGATTAATGTACTCTTGCACCTTGTCTTCACTCAACTCTAGGGGAAAGAACCTATCAAGAAACACCGATTTAACCACTTCCCACTCTACGAGACCCGCTCCTACCGGTCTCCCCTCCTTCCATTGATTATACCATACTTGATCAACACCTTTCAATTCGTAAGCGGCCAACTCCGCCTTCTCTTTCGGAGTCACCCCCATAATAGAAAGTACCTTATAGACCTCATCGATAAAATCTTGAAGATCTTCCTCAACTTTGGAGCCATAAAATTCCAGAGGGTTCATCCTTGCAAAGTCCCTCACTCTTGAAGCCGCCGAATTCACATTATGATTCACAGGAGCTACAACCTCTCTTTTGGCTTGAGCCAACACTTGAAAAGCCTCCCTAAACTCCAAATTTGTCACTTGCTCGGCCAAAGGATCAACTAGAGCTTGAGGATCTTGAGGAGCTTGAGAAGGAGCTCCTTGATTCATATTGCCTTGCTCATTCTTTCTAGCAAAAGTCCTTCGAGTAGTCATATATTGTAGACCATCGGATAAGGATTAAGAGAAACACCTTATAGAGTTAAACTCTATCTCACGACTTAAGAGTAATGAGAGAAGTAGAATTTCCTAAACATTATGTAGCTTCTCATTAATAAATGTGGTGTGCTTTATACTCATGAACAATGCTCTACTAGACGTGGCTTATGAGACATAATCCTAGGACCATTCTAACCATTATGCTCTGATTACCAAGTTTGTCACGACTTAGGGGTACCCCTCTAGATGTAACATGGCGTATAGAACCCTGAAGGACTCCATACAAGCCACTTAGTCCTCATAACATAAGCAATGGAAAAATAAAAGTAAAACACATTTCAAGTCTCAAAAAGTTTTTCATAAAAGAAAGCGGAAGTCTAGACACTTTGTCTCATCATAGCCATTTATTACAATATTGAATGAAATAGGGCCTAGCCCATCAACATGTCCAAAAGGGAAAGTGCATGAAATAACTAAACATAGGAAATCCGTCCTCGAACCATGAGGACTCACCAAGCTCGGAAAAACAATCAAGTCTAAGCTCTAGCCACAAGAATGATCACATAGAGTATCGGACCCTACACTTGAGAAAAATGTAGCCAAAAGTAGGCATTAGTACAAAAATGCACTAAGTATGATAGCCATGCATAAAAACACTTGAAATATGCAAAAAGGGACATTTCATTTGAAAACATGCAATTTACCAAGTTAAACATGATATAAGAGGGTGGAAATCATAAGTCATAAAACATAGCCAACACAAGTCATCATCATCTTCAAAACCTTAGAACTCATATGCAAAGCTTCTTGAGTAACCATAGTTCATTATTTATGTTCTTGTTCTTTTTGTGGTAATAAGCCTTAACCGACATGAGATCATGTGATCTATAACATGACCACCCGCTGTTACCCACACCGAAAAGGGGTGTCCTACTTGCCTAAGGTAGAACTATGGTTTGATAGCTTAAGTTGATCCACTAGCTAAATATCCTATGGGGGCACGTAGTTTATGGGATAAGGAGATTGTTACTAGCAACCCGGCCTCGACTGACGTGAGGGCTTCTATCTCAAGAGATTGCTTCTAGAAACCCAGCCTCAACTAACGTGAGGACTCCCATCTCAAATTAATTTACACTCGGTGCTAAGCATTAATCCCACGGAGTAATTATTAAGTCTTGATTTAACTCATGTTTCATGGAAGGATGTCCTTGACAATCAATCAACCTTAGTTCATTAGGATAGCTTTTAGATCATGCGTGAGAAAACCTTTCACCGTCCATGTCTACATGTAAGTATTAGATTCAATTAGGTGAGAAAGCCTTTCAACTAAGAATCTTCATTATGTGAGAAAACCTTTCACATCATGTTCATATGTGTTCATGAGAATAGTCGTTAACCCAACACAACAAAAATATATTAATCATTGACACTTCACTCTCAAAGTGTTCTTAAAGCATTTACATAGATTTCATAAAACATGCATAATCTCATAGTTTGCCCTTTCAAGGTTAGAAGCTGACTTACAATCAACACATCTAGAATTTAAGCATTAGACATGGATTTCATTATAATTCATGTGATTCTATCACTTCATGCATAAATTCATAACGTTTCTCTTTCATTAACAAAGACCCATATCATAAGATCACAATTGAGAAATATGTGAATTTCATGGGTTCTTGGGGAATCATCATAAAAACCATATGGAATCATCAATTCATGCTTAATATAACATAATTCAAACATTAGAATCAAGTTTGAAAGGAACCCATGACATTTGAATCAAACCCTAACAATTGGGGATTTCTATCTTTTGAAATTGGAGATTTTGAGAGGACTCCATGGATGAAAACTACCATACCTTACTATCAAAGCCCAGAGAAATTGATGTACAAAATCTTGCTCTTAAAACCCTAGCTTGAATCTCCTTCTTCTTCTTCTTCCTCATGTTTTTTAGAGAGAGGAATATTTTGAAGAGGATGAACTTTGGTATTCTTTTGGGTTTTGGAAATTATGAGTTGAATGAGTGAGTTTTTGAGTTAAATTGACTCATGTAGTGTCCCTAGACTTAGGTAAAATGACCTCACTTTAATAAGAATTAAACCAGAATTACCCAAAACACCCTTCACTTGGTAGCCCACAGTCCAGGCCTCACGAGAGGCTCCACGAACCGTCAAGGGTCACAAGGCCCTTCATGGTGCCTGTGGTCCTTGGCTAGTGGCTAAGCCACTCCACCGTAAACCCCTAAAACCTAAGGCAACTTCATGGAGGGCTCCACTAGCCGTGGTGCCTACCAAGAGTCTTGGTGTAACATCTCGCAAATTGAAATAACTAGGAAGAAGTTAAAAATTGGAAATAACCATTTTTGGAAAGATTATAAAAATCTGAAAATTTTGGTAAGTATGTTAAGTTGAGTTTTGGCCAACTTCAAACGACCA